>CM056597.1:23729750-23857978 GCA_029721355.1 Tegillarca granosa
ACACTATAAAAAGATTCCACTTATCTTTTAAGGTAGTAAATAACTGAAATTGTCGATGACAGTTTCTAATTAGAACTTTAAAGAAAATATTACTTCTGCAGATAAAAATTGTAAACCTGAAATTAAACCTCCTACTTGCTTTTGTTCATTTTTCATTCGGTAGTGCTGGTCACGTGTTAATAAGTATATTCCATAATGGGTTTAACTAATACTGTTTGGCGTATGGTTTTATCTTTTAACCTTTTCGGCTCCTAGTGTCACTGGTGGGGAATGCTTTTCCAAAATGTTCACACGTGGCACATCAAAAGCAGGTTTTTGTTGGATATCAACTACCCTGCGCGGGTTCCACTGCCCCTAAGGGTATCCGTAACTTAGAAGTTAGTACTTTGTGCTAACAGAAAATGTTTACATTGAGTACATGTTTCATACTTAACGCTAAGGTTTGTTCCATCATGCATAGCATTCCTACGATGGATTTGGATTCATATAGTTTTTGGAACTTTGCATTGAATAATATCCAATTGCTATTATCTATTAACTTTTTGGCACCTTATGTCACTGATGAGAAATGATTTTCCAAAATGTGAACATATGGTACATCAAAATAAAGCAGGTATTTCTGTTAGATATTGTAACAGAGTGTACACTTGACAATTTGTAGTTTTTACAAGGTAAAATTTAAAAATAAAATTGGAATGTTTACCTTAAAGTATATGTAGCCAATTTCTCTTTAAGAACAACTCTCGGTCTCGTTCACAGGACCTAAATCGCTGTTTATATGTATCAAGTCGTTATTCAAAGTGGTTGGTCGGACAAAATCGTTACGTTTTGATTTGGTGACATAATTAGTTTATACATGGTCAGAAAATTCTAGACACAAACACACTGCACAACTAATACTATCTTATGTATTTCTGAAATGTGTGAAGCTTTCTTGAAATATACCTTATTAGTTTGGTCTCAAGAAAAGTTTTTATTCAAAAGACTTAAATTAAAAATGATTGATGATATATCGAAATCTTTTTTTAAAAATAAGTAAAACAGCATCATGAAGCAACAAATTTCTACAAATAGATATTTAAAGTACATTTCTCGAAGTCAATACCAATAATAAATCATGTGGAAGCGTTTTTAGCAAAATGTAAATACAAGTCTAGAAGATATAGGTGTATACCAATTTAACCATATTACTGGAGATTTTTCACTAAAATGTTTGATTTTTAACTTTGTAGAGAAGCAGATAAAGAAAACAAAGAAAAAGAAAAAAATGAAACGCGAACACAGATTAGAAATACAGAAGATATTCGCTGGCCGGTGTATAAACATCTAGTCATGGTAAGAATATAAATAAACAAAACACATAGCATTAACATATTCCATTTTTTACTTAATTATTATATGGCTTCAAAAGCAAACTATTGTAAATGTAGATTTTATCAATTGTTATCCATAATGAAAGCAAGAAAAATATATAATTTCCGTGCATACAAAATTCAAAGCTTTTCAAATCAGTATAAAAATGCATTTAATATTTAGTTTATAATTATCAAATATCCTGATACGACATTAAATCTTTCATTAAATGTTACTTGAAAACAAATGATTAAACGTGACGCGCAAACTTATGCTATAATATTGACATTGGTCATTGGCACGATTCATTTAAAAGAATATATATATATATGATGAAGTATCATCAAAATGGTTTTTTGTATTTTCGGTCTCACAATTTCATCTTAAGTCAATTTTGTCAGAAGCCCTTTCCTGGTTCTTTAATTAGTTTAATTATTATAATAATTATGATAGTAGTAGTAGAAGTAGTAGTAGTAGTAGTATTTGTATGATGTTTTCCAATGGGTTGTTTACCATTCTCTCACACAAAAATGTTTTCTTTAATCATTAAAAATCTCTTTTTCAGATAAAAGAAGGAAACGGCTACTAGAATAAAATAAAAAATGAATCACGGATTTTTTTCGAAGTTTAATGCTGTTACAGCATAGACTTTGTTAATGAGTTTGTTTACTAATAGGGCCACTGATTTACATTATGCAAGTGAAACAATTCTGATCTACTTTAAAAAAAACACTTTTATCACTTGATAGTAATAAAACTTTTAATTTATTTTTGTGGTGGCCTCTGCCAGTTGACCGAAGCATGTGCTTGTAAGGTATTTTTTAATCTTTAAATGAGTATTAGGAAATGGGTTTACGGAGCTATTTGTTATAAACCTTTGTTAAAATTGATAACAAGTGCTACATTGTCGAGTTTAATGCCCCCTCGAAAATATATTTTTATCAAACAGTTATGCAACAATGATTTTATAGGTTATACATTTTTTATATATGCACACAAATATTTATTCTTTTTTATAATATAAGCAACGGAAATACATTTTGTAACAAAACCTTTGTTCCCTTCTATTAATAAACTAAAACGTATTTGAATTTCAAAGAGTCTTACATAATAAAATATAATTCTCTCACGAAGACGATACTTCAAAGCTTCGAACAGGTTTTCTTTCTTTGAAATAAGGGTCCGTTCGTTATAGATTGCAATCTGTTCCGTTTAAGATAAAACATGTAGTATTTCTTTTTAATGTAGTCGAAGACGAATACCATATGGTATTAATATCTAATGTAGTGTCTCATTTTTGTGTCGCCTGACTAGCCGACATATAGGGATTACTTTCGTCGGCTTGTCGTCGTCGGCGTCTGCGGCGTCCGGATTCCTTGTTCGGAGCATAACATTGGTGTTGTACGTTCAAATGACTCCAAACTTGGTGTGCATGTTTCTGGCAATGACTCGAAGTGCAGTGCACAAGAACCGCAACTCTATATTTTTCCGTTTTTTGAATTATTTCCCTTTGATTGATTTTTATAGAGCATTTCTTGTCCGGAGCATAACTTTGGTGTAGTATGTTCAAAAGACTCCAAACTTTGTGTACATGTTTTCTGGCAATGACTCGAAGTGCAGTGCACAAGAACCACAACTCAATCTTGTTCCTTTTTTGAATTATTTCCCTTTGATTGGTTTTTATGCAGTGTCAGGCGACACATCTGTTTCAAAGAAACATATCTAGTTAATGCTTTAGATGTGTTTTTTAAATACAATATAGTTCTATTAGTTTTATACATATGTTTACATAGTATAAAGGTTCCTCATATCATCGTTTCTAATAGTGCGGTTTTTTTTCAAATAGAATGATTTGTGTGAAAGGAACTCTTTCCTTTTTATTATTTATTTTTATAACATCAGTGCTTAATATTTAAAATGTTGGCAATTTAAATGACAATAAAGATGACGTATTTCAATGTTGCAACAATAGGTAGTCGTTAGAAACTAAGACATCAAGGTATATTGCACTATGCTTATATTGAAGGATATATATTGGTTACAAATATGTAATATGTGTGATATTATTTTTTTCATTACATAAACTTTACGACATTTGCATGACTAACTGTGATATTTTATACTACTCCGTCCAATGATTTCCCGTTATAAAACCGTCCATATCGTCGTGAATGAAAATTTTGTCCACAAATGTTATCATAAGTAGACTATTTGTCTAATCATAAATTTAATCGCGTTATATTTAGTTGTTTTTTAGTCAAAAATAATATTTTCTTTACATATGATAATCAAGGGAACAGACGTTCGCCATAAATTTTGTTGCAGTCCAGTTTCTTTTAATATGCATGTATATTTTTTTACTTGTTTCAACCAGTATTATGATATAAGGAACGTGTTGTTTTGAATATGTATTTATCAAAATGTTGATTTTGCTGTATTTAAGGTCGTTTTATTTATCAGTTCTCAGTAATTTTGCTGTTGTTGTTATATTTTAATACAATAAAAAAGCCCTGTGAAGCTGTTAATGCAGACAACCAGACAAAATACTTGCAGGCAAAAACACAAAAAGAATAAATAAAATCCGAACATATTTGACATGTACCGTAGGTAAGGGTTTGACTAAATGCCATTATTTGTAAAAATGCATAATTTTTAGAATTTGATTTTAGATAGCACTATAGATGTTTATTTAGGACTCAAATGTGAACAAGTGCGAGTTTTAAAATAACCAGTCAAGTTTGCTGTTATAAAAAATATCGATTATAATTTTTTTTTAAAAAAACGTTAACTTTGTTATACATTAATCATTAATATTTGAATTACGCATGAAAAAAGGTAGTTCCCAGCACCCGAGGACAAATCATTTTCCCGAAATAAAATTCGCTGATAATTGGCACACGTACATTTAGAATCTGCTTTCTTGAATAAGATTTAATATGCTTATTCTTTTTTTAATTGCTATCTAAAGCTCTAAATAAATAAAATAAATAAAATCATGTTAAAATATTTTTTAGTATTGAAGTTTGTAAAACATTACAAAAACTAGTGTTATTATATTCCAAAAACCAATTTTTAATATTTGAAAACTACGTTTTGATATATTTTACTCTTTAAAAAAAATGATTAATTTTAGGACTTTCGGAATGGGTCGTAAAAGTTTTTGGGTTTTGTAAATCATATTATTTGGCACACAGTTTTCTCCCTGAAAGATCCATGTTTCAATTTATTGCACGATTTTTATGAATGAAATCGATTTATTTTATAATTTGGATATTTAACCAGCTCTTTCCGAAATGTTTATACATATCTCATTATAACTTTGTCGCTATCCTCGGTCATAGCAGAACCGAACCGTGTGTGCATCCAGTAATGGCTGGGTAAAGTATTCCCTTTTACGTTTATTTTTGCACAAATGCATTGTAATTTATTCAAGGTTAAGTCCGGAAATACGCAATAACTTTTCGAATTTTCATATACTGTATACTGTAAATGTAGTGAAAATCGTTTTTTTTTTTTTTTTTTTTTTTTTTTTTTTTTTTGTTTTTTTTTTTTTTTTTTTTTTTGGTGGGGGGGGACAAAACGATAAATTTGAAATATTTTCACGATCTTAAATAATAAAATAATTTAAACAACCACTTAATAATACTTTAAAAACAGTAATTAATGCCCTAGTTGACAAACAATTGCTGAAGTCACCCTAGTATAATATGTGCGGAGGTAATTCATTAAAGCAGTTAAAGAAATTTTAGGTTCAAATGTTGTTTATTGAAGGTTGGTAATTGTAGGTCATCATCCATCTGAAATGGACTGCAAATGCCATTTAACTTTAAACAATAATTTGATGTTTAAGTATGTGTCAACGCTCTAGATTTTTTTATCATGGGTGAAATTTTTTTTAACAAGAAAAATTTTTTCTTCAAGTTTCCATGGTCTTGTGTTGTTTTTATATCATTTATTGTTTTTGAACGTGTTTGCTTAGACCTTTTTCAATTTCACTTATTTATACTTCATTTAGATTTACTATTTTCTGTGTAGAAAAAAAAACTAATTTTTCGTATTTTTAAACGTAATTTTTAACTCAAATAAAGACGATATCACGTGATGTTGATTACTTTATTATTTTTTATTAGATGTTATAAAAAACAAAAAAAAAATACAGAAACGTTTCAAGACACATAATTTTTAATTAATGAGTGGTACATTTTTTATCATTAAGAAATCTAGACTTAGAAAAACATTTGCATTTTTGTAATGCAAAGAAAAGTTTAAATATTTAAAACATAAAATTTTCCGTCTTAAATAGATTTTGTAATTTGTTTATGATTATTATTATTATTATTTGATGTTTTTATCCTCGAGTATATTCGAGCTTTTCGTTAGTTATTTTTAACGTACAAATACAACTTTTCTTTGTGCAATTGTCATGTTACAAAATTGAACTATCTTTCATTATATTCATTTTTAAAAATATTTTTCTTTATTTTCTAAACCTTTCGTATTTTCATTATAAAAATAAAGCCGTTAATTTTGAAAAATAAATTATGTCTATCTGATATTGACTGTTGCAAAAAGTGCGTCTCATTATACATCGTTTTTAAACAGGAATGTGGATAAATAATGTTGTATCATTTATTTGTGTGTAACATCGCAATTTTTTTTCATGTTTGCATCAAAATAAAATTGTAGTGAAAAATAGTGTTATATTTTTTAACTATTGTCAAATTCACTGGACAGGGGAAAAGGGAAAATACCTCAACTCATTCAACTTAGCAGAAGTAGATGTTGAGTGCATTCGAAATATATAACTTAATCTCAAGGCCTCTTACTCTATATATTTTTTCTCCTTTAGATAAAAAAGCCTTTCTGGCTCACTTGTAGAATGCCCACTTCGAGATCGGGAGATTGTTGGAAAGAAGCTGGCTCTTTTAAACATAAGACTTTAATATACTGCCTTTTTTTCCCGGAGCTCGACATTAGAAAAAAATATTAAAACTTGTTTACCTACTGATGGGGTAATGTGACATGGGTAGTGGTTTGATTGTCTTTGGCACATTGACTAGGTCAGCCAGTACCTAAACGAAAAGTCGCTCTTAGTGCGTGCTAGCCCTAGGCATTTTGTAATAAACACTCACAAATCTCACGCATATCTAGGAAT
Organism: Tegillarca granosa; assembly: GCA_029721355.1. Taxonomy (NCBI): domain Eukaryota; kingdom Metazoa; phylum Mollusca; class Bivalvia; order Arcoida; family Arcidae; genus Tegillarca; species Tegillarca granosa. The sequence goes on from CM056597.1 coordinate 23,736,259, forward strand.
TTTTCTTTTATTAATCCTTGAAGATTAATAAACTTGCTTCCGTCGCGAAAAGCCGACAAATTGCTGATGAGAACTTTTACAACGTTACAACCAACCAATCGATCCTAAAGATAAAGTCTATCCAATTTAGATATGTTCTTTGATATTGGAGGTAGATTAGGTCCTCTATGTGTTGCTATGTTAGCAGATACCTTTAATCACTGCATTTGTATCACAATTAACTATGCATCTTTCAATCAGTAACTCTTACTAACTCGAAAATCTCAAATGATGAGTAATGGCGATTTACGCCCCTGTAGAGATTCATTCTTTGATCTGGGATGGTAGGGAAACCCTGTGTGTTCGGAGAAAACCATCCGTAAGCGTCTGAGAAACTTTTTTAAAACTAGGATCTGTCCAGTCTTATTCAAGCTTAGACGGTGATTGGTGCCGAGATCCATTAGCGCACTGAAGACCAATCGGACATCGAGACTGTATTTTTAAACTTTGTTCATTTTTATAGAATCAGGATAAAACTGCTGTTATTATAAATTTATTTTTTTAACATAAAAATAGACATAAAAACAAATATGGCTGCGAGCACACATACATGGATGGTTATAAAAACAATAAATAGTATATAGCAAGCACAACACACAAAATAAATGTTAAAAATGAAGCCATATCTGTAGATTGGTATACGCACATACATGTTATGTTATATATATAAAGTACAAGTACATGTTTCTGGTCGCTAAGGCTTCAGATTGATTCATTAAATTCTGAACAGAAAAGGAAAAGATAAGTTTTTTTTAAAAAAAAAATTGCCGATATCAAAAACTGACAATATGTTATGCAACGATTAAAACCAGCTCAAAAATAGTAGTTTCAGCTATCTCTAAATTCTGTTAAAAACAAAACTCCTAATCATCATGCAATATCATTGTTACTAGGGAAACAGCATAATTAGCCATTTCCTAGTTACGAGTTGTGAATAACTTTATATGGAGATATATTTTCATAAACCAAACTAATATCGTTAAGTGCCAACAACATGAAACATTGCTACAATGGCGCAAAGTGTGTGATTCTGTTTAAAGTCCGTCCTACTTTTTCATTCAATTTTAAAGATCAGTTGTTAAAAAAAATTAATAATAATAATAATAAAGTGTTATAATGATAAATGATAATTTCCAATGAAATTAATATTTTGTGTTTTATGAAAATTTCAGAATGGTAATTGAGTAATGAAATCGTTTATTGTCATATGATATAATAATGTACATGTATATGTGTGTAAATTTAAAAAAATACATTTCTTTTTACAATAGTTATGGCGGTCTTGGCGACGTTTCTCGACTTCTGTTGATAACTTCCGGTGATGTTCTTTTGTCTTTTAACTCCTGTTCGTATCTTGCTTTGGATTCTGCTGTAATTCTTTGTAAGAAGTCACGTGCGTAGTAATCATATGACTTGCTCGGAGATGTTGGGGATGGTGTTGCTAATGGTGACGAATCGAAGTTGAATTTTGGAGTGTGCAAGGGTAAACTTCCTGTAAATAAAAAAATATAACAATTTCTTTTGAAATTTGAAATGAAAATAAATACTATTCAAAGTGATGGGGGTCGGGCTTGGCTTGTTAAATAATTTTGTAACCTTACAAAGTTTCCTAATAAAACTACAAGGCACTTGGGCATGTGCAAAGGAGAAAAAAAAATCGCCAGTAGTACTAAAATACCAAAACGTTTTATGACGTAAATGCTACGTATAATTTAAAGTTATAAACCAATAAATATCTAATAATTAAAATGAGACATTCTGTCCACTTTGATAAATGCAATGGTCTATTTTTAAATGTATTATTTTATATAAAAAATCAAGTTTAGCATATGACAGCACTATTCAAGCTGAAAATTAAAACGTTGTTGTTATTGTAATGTTGTTTAACGTCGCATCAGCAATTTTTCAGCTAATAGCGACCAGGGCAAGGTTATTAATCCCTTTGGATTAATCTAAGAACAAGTTCCTGTATGCACGTGATGTGCGAGTGTCTTTTATAATCTTCTGTGTACTAGCGCGCACTTTGTTTTGGTAAGGTTCTATCTCACAAAATCAATATGTTGCCGACAATCACTCCCGCAGTCCATCATCCTGGCATCAGATTAAACAGTCGATACTCTATCCTTCTTGCGCTAGTCGAACAATATTTCTTCGAAAATCTCATGTTTGGCCCTGTTGGGGTTCGAACACAAGACCTCCCGCTTTGAGACGTACGTTCCAGCAATGAGCCACTTAGGCGGTGTAAAATAATAAAGAAAATGTGGATCAAATACCATGCGCTTGGCAAAGGCAAGATCAATCAGAAGCAGACTACGAAATAAACAACATGATAAAGAATGCAAGCTTTGAAACTTTTTTTTAATTTTTTATTATAAGAGTTGCGACTTTGGACAGACATGAGACAAAATGCCACAATGTTAAATTATCCGGTAATATAAGATAAAGTTTGTCTTAGTAACATAAAACTGCTAACAATGAAATCACAAAAATGTACCTTTAAAAGTGGTCCTTGTATCTGGAAGAAATCCTGTTGGAAAGGGTAAGACCGGAGGTAACTGTAACCTTGGTAACCACGGAAAGAACCCTGGTCTTACGGATGAGAATGCGGATGCAGCTGTAAAATTAATGGGATGAGGTGTTACTGGGTAATGGTCAAATCTTTGTCGCCATACATCAAACATTCGCACTATGTTCTTTTCTTGTTTACGCCATTTTGCTCGTCTGTTCTGAAACCATACCTAAAAGAAACAAATCACAGTTATGGTTCTCGGCAAATAATTTTCATGAAATTGCTGACTCCTGAAAAGCTGGCTAATTATTGATAAAAATGAATTTAGTCATGTTTATTTAGCGATATCACATTAAAAATTGTCTCAAGAACATGGAAAAATACACAACTTTATTCAAGTTTAGTGGATTTTTCTTTCGAAATTGTTGGCTAAGTTTTATTTGTGAAGGGCTATAATTTCTAATATCTCATTTTCTGAATGTGAATTTAAAAGGATTTCAATGTATATTGTTATTTATTTATTTATTCATAGCTTTGTCTTTATTTATTTGCCAGTCTATTTATTTTTTTGTCTGCCTTTTTATTTATTTATTTATTTATTTATTTATTTATTTATTTATTTATTTATTATCTTATCGTCTCTTTTAATACAAATGATATGAGAAAGGCGATAGGAAAATGGTTCAGCAGTTTAAATAATAAAAACGCGGAAATAATACATGACGAGACTATATGATAAATCGCGCATGCACACTTCTTGAAAAAATTAAAATAACATGTTCAAACACAGGATAAGATTAAAATAATTCAAGTTCTTAAGGAGAAGTAGATCGGGTAATTTCATGGATTTTCTTTAATACACAGCAATTAAAAAAGTTATAATAAGTTATTTATAATTAGATTTCAATATCAAAGTTCAAAAATATAATTGAAGTGCATTCAAAATTTTAAATTGCATTGAACAATAACTTAATCCTTCAGCTTTAATGCAAATCCTAATCTAATATGATTTTCATAACACTCAACATTATTCAGCATTATATATTGCTTCTTATTTAAATACAACCATTGTATTTATTTATATAAACAAAAGAATTTAATACCAAATCGTTCCTCCCAACATGTGGTCCAGTTAGGCAAAAAAAACCTCAACTGATACAGGAAAATAAAATACCGCGATTTACAATTAGAATTCAAAGTAGATTTAGGCTACTTAAGTGTACTAATCTCCCTTTAATTGGCATAATACCTTTTATAAACGATCAGTAATAATCCGTGACATCTTAAATGATTTTGATTAAAGAAGTAACTTGTCCCAAAAACATTGGTAATTGGACTTGATTTCTGCTGTTATTTTGCCAAAAAACTGAGGCACCTATCCTAATGAATATATACCCAAAGTGGATATCCCTGATTTATATACAATAGTATTACGTATTGCGATTATCGATAATCTATTGCAGCAAACTTATATCGTAGGGGTCCGTGTCATTTGTTTATCTCTTCCATAGATTAAAATAATAATGTATCATAATTTGATATTTTGTAATAATCTTCCAGTTCATTAATCTAATGTCTAAATGTCTAAAATAATTTTTAAGAACCAACTCAAGCTTTTTTACTCGCATTGTTATTTGTTTTCAGTGTTTTCAATGTATTATCATTTTTACCAATACATCAATATACATTACTCTTTCTCAACTTGTTCTTGCATTTTCAAGTTCTTGACCCAAGTTTCACAATCTTTCTTTAAATATGATTTTTTTTTAAAATTTAAATCTAGCAAATTTAAAATATGAATATTTTTTCAATATTAAAATATTCAGCATTTGTAGATGTCATTTTAAAGATCACTCCGAATTTATAACATCTGCATTTAGTTTTGTTAAAGATGTTTAGGCGTTGTTTTAAGAGAGCTTGTCAAAATTTGTTAGATTTATGTGAAAGAAAGTATTTGTTGAGAATCCGTTAAAACACAAACATACGGATCACGTGAACTTCTAAAAAGGAAGTGAGGCTGGGTGATAAGGAATGGTGAGCACATCCTATCTACCTAAATACATGTAGCTAAATATGCCACGAGTGGGAAAAAAATGAAAATGAATGGAATATAGAACTTTTCACAGATCATTATTCTTTTTATTATTATTTTATCATTCAATACACTTTTTAAAAAATGGAATATGGCAATATATTTCCATTTTCAAAACAAGACTTTCTAATCACATGAAACTCTCACATTCAAATATTTTGGAAAACAAATCATTCAACTATCGATCGAGGTTAGTAAAGTTTTCTACGTTTCCATTAATATTTTGAGTCTGAAGCGAAATGAGGTGGCGCCCCTTCTGGCATCACTTGGTATTGGAAAATTCCGGGTTTAATATATAGGAATTGTTCTGACCCTAAACACACTACAGTTTTCAGGCATATAGTGTGCAAGGGTCAGAGGAAATTCGGACTAGGCTGTCATGGTCAGAACCAGTTACTAGTATACATGTATTATTAATATCTACAATAACTCGCAAAACTGAGGCTATGTCATGGACAGTCATGAATGCGGAATAAATTTCTAAGCTGCCCTTTATTTCAGAAACATAATAAACTGTTTCGTCATGACAGAAACTCGTACGGTGGTCAAATGGGTACTTCAATATTATTGAAATTAATTTCAAACCAGTCAGAGAAAAATGTTTTATTTACATCCAACATTTTTTTTTATTTATTTATTTATTTATTTATTTATTTATTTATTTTTTTTTTATTTATTTATTTATTTTTAGATGTAGAATTGAAACATTTTCGCACTTAACTGTCTTCGGAATTGTGTTTACACTTCTAGTATTTTTTTTTTTAATTTTATACAAAATGTGAACAAAATTATAATAATATGCAAATGCAGGTTAAAACCATTTTAAAACTCATACACACGAAACATATTATAACATATATACGAAATGTACTTGAAACTCATCATAAACTCGCACTTAGGTTCTAATACCACTTGGACAGATTCTAGTTTAAGAATGTTTGCTTGCAAAAGGTAGGTGGATTTCTCCTGGTCAATTTTACCTTCACCATCCAACAACAGAGCACCTGGATTTAAAAGAAAAAAATCTCAACTGGGGTGTTAACACGATCATTGCACTGCACTGCTAATAAACCACTACCTTAAGCCAGTTTCATTATTTCAAACCTGCCGATGGAAGGCATTCAAATTGGTACCTATGCAGAATTTTGCTTCAGGTGCTAAAAATTGCGAAGCTAAGGGGAACGGGACAAATCGTGTAGGCGCCACATGCCAGAATGCCATGTAATACAATGTCCCCATAGACTAAAAATTGAAAAAGAAATTTGATAGAGAATTATTCCGAATCGTCTTAAATTAATTACATTATATATTGGTAACATTGCAATGCGATTTATTAACAAAGCCGTTGTGTAAAAATATGATTATAATTGTTATGCTGTAAGCCATTAAATATCATAATAAATCTAATTTGTGTTTAAGGATAAGTTGTAATGTACGACCTTTTTACAAAATTATATGTAAGCATATTAACAACCAACTTTGTACAGAAATTAATATTTATTAAGCTATTGTTAATCTAAGTATGTGTAATGATGCCAAAAATTCACTTTAGCAAAATCCAATCAACGGCATGTTCGTATTAATATAAATCAAAAAAAACCTTTATACTTTATTCTGCTTATTTATCCTTTTAATTTTTTCAAGGTTATATTTAGACTTTATTTATTTATTTATTTATTTATTTATTTATTTATTTATTTATTTATTTTCGATGTGATAATTTGTCTGAATTTCATATATTTGTCTGAAATTTATTTATTTATTTATTTATTTATTTATTTATTTATTTATTTATTTATTTATTTATATATGGTCACGAAAAAAAGGTCAAGGCCATATTATATTACAAGTAACTAAAGTGCTCGCCAACTGCAATACCAAACTTCTTTAATATTTAGATTCATATTCTTTATGGTTACAAAGAAATTTTAGTCGAGAGGAAAATGAACTAAATCATGTTTTTCTGGTGAGAAAGAATGAAAGAACGATGGTTGTGTTTTTGTTCACCAATCAGCATAAATTTTCATATTTTAAATCGCTTTTTGTTTGAGTTGACTAATTGGGTATCGTTGTTTCATTCCCATAGGCAAGAATTATGCGATCGTTTCTTGCACGCTTTTGGTCAAACATTTAAACATTTTTCATTTTTAAGTACGGTGGACCTTTTTTCGTCAACTAATTATTACTTCAATTATTTCTGTGATGGAAAGTATTCAGAGAATGATACTTTTACAAAAGGATCGAATTAAATCCTCTTACAAATATCTTAAATTTCATACCTAGTCTAAAAAAAATTAGCCGCAAAGGCTAAGCGGATCTGAAAAAAATATCGACGGGGGTTGTCAATCCCATTTATGATTTAAATTTTGAATTCAAAAAATATTCTTATTTACAGCAAAGAATTTCAGCAAAAGAATATTGTAATTGTGCTAATATGCTTTGTTAATATCCCATTAATTAGTGAGATTTCTACCATAATTCGAGATGTGTTACAATAGAAAGCAAAGGGATTAGTAATGGACCTTGTCTGATCCTCTTCTGAACATAAAAGAAAAATTGCCCAATTAAATGATGATTACAACTTGACAATGAAGTGATACACCGTCGTTTGCCCACATGATTTCATAGGCAGATGTTAATTCTCTTGTAATTCTGTAAAATTTTCTCTATTCAAGTTTAATACGGCGAGATATGCTGAGTAACTGTGTTTAACACAACATTTGGTTTTCTAAACAACTCAAAGAAACTTCAAGTGGTTTTATCTAAATGTTGGTAAAATAAAGTTATAGTTTGTATGTCAAAAGTACTTATAGAAATGTCATATACCATTTTTTTTTTAGTTTAATCATAAAATACATTAAAAAAGTTATATGTCAATATATTGTCTTGTCATATACCATTTTGAATGTATGACAGAAATTTAACTGAACACACACACACACACACACACACACAGATATATATATATATATGCGTAAGAATGCCAACACACACACACACACACACACACACACACACACACACACACACACACACACATATATATATATATATATATATATATATATATATATATATATATATATATATATATATATATATATATATATTATTTCAATTGAGCGTAGAACAATTATCGGAAACCCTACATTAAATTCAGAAACAGATTACAAAAATAGGACAAGTTTTAATCAAAAGAATAAAAAATATTTATAAATAGTAAAATAGAAATAAATTATAAACAATTATTTATACTGAGTGTTAGTTAACCATTTACAATCATATTAAATATGCTTTAATTTAAAGACTTTTTTCAATTTTGTCACGTTCTAATGTTTGAAGATGAAAAATTCAAAATATGTCGTTCTGCCATGTGCTGATTTTGAATTTCTATTAAAATAATGCATTCAAAATTGTCGTGTGCCGATTTTGAATGCATTATTTTAATAGAAATTCAAACATGTGCTAATTTTGAATTTCTATAAAAATAATGCATTCAAAATTGTCGTGTGCCGATTTCGAATGCATTATTTTAATAAAAATTCAAAATCAGCACATGACAGATTTAAAATTTGGATTTATACTTTTGTCTTGACTTTTACGAATGCACTAATATTGAAATTAAATTAGGACGCGAGAAATTAAAAGATTTTTCTCAGTTTATGTCAAGTGATATTTTTTGTATATAGTTTTCAAAATTGAAACAAAACTTTGTATGAAAACCAAAGATAGTGTCATGTGCTACTTTTGAATTTTTATAAAATAATACAATTAAAAAGTAGCACATGGCAAAGTTGTCAATGATTGTAAAGCTGAGACCAGAAAAGTAACGAGTATAAAAAATGTCCTCTCGCATTCCATAAAAAGTGTAGCAACTTTTCTCATTTCGTGTATATACTAGTATATTGTGTTGTGTTATTTATTGCTTTGTCCACAGTCAAGCTCGCGCTTAACGGCTAATAATGTACACACTGTATGGAACAAAGACAAAAAGCAATCTAACTTATTCAAAACTTTGAAGATTCTCCAAGAATGTTAAAGACTTCAAATAAAATTTTTAAAAAGAAATGATTTTAGAAGTTGGGATTCTAGAGTTAAAGCTTTTATTAATAAGTACAATTTAGGCGATATGTTAAAGTCGGGTTTTTCAATTAAACATAAATTAGCAAGTGTAAAATAAGTTTTAAATGATGTAGATTTTAATGAGTGGTATGATTCATTGTGGAACGATACAGGTCTTTTTAACGGAAATAAGCTGAGAACTTATAGATCTTATAAACATGTTTTAACAACTAGTGAATATGTCAAAAGTGTACATTTTAGAGACCACCGTAGAGTTTTAGCAACTTTTGGAAATGGTTCTTTAAAAAAAGCTGTAGAAACAGGGAGATATACAGAGCCTCTTACGTCTTTTTAAGAAAGAAATTGTAAATTTTTTAGCAAATTTTAGAAATGGTTCTTTAAAATTAGCTGTAGAAACAGGGAGGTATACAAAGCCTCCTACGCCTTTTTGAAAAGAAATTGTAAATTTTGTAATATAGGTGATGTTGAGTATGAAAGACATTTTTAATGAGTTGTGACTTTTATGATGATTTTAGATATGAGCAGTACAGTAAAATGAAAATTTTTATAAACTTGAAAATTATTGTTTTGTGTGAGGAAGACAAATTTATTGTTTTAATGACTGATATAAATATTCAACCTTTTATAGCAAAAAAAATTTAAATATGAGCATTAGAAGAAGTTTTTTAAACAGATTGTAAAACATCATTTTTTATTTTGAATGTTTTTATGATAGTACATTTGATGTTTGATGTGTCTTATAATTCTTTTAGGCTGGATGTAAAAGCTATTTTATATGAATTATGTATAAGTTTTTTATATGTAGATTGCAGCTTTTATTTATGACACTTAAATAAAATATTTTGAACTTTGAACTTTGAACAAAACACAATGGTTCTATAATGACACAGGTAACACACACTCACACACGCGCGCGCGCACTTTAAATGTACCCAAAACAATTTCCATAATTAAAATGTTATTCTAAAAATATAAATCAAAGGCAATTGTTTATTGCAGTGTGCATCACCACTCTTTGTTATAATTTTTTTTGAAATGAAAATATTCTTGGGCATTATTAGTTAATTTGGATTGTGAAAATCAAATTAAATAACACTAAGTGCCCAGTGTAATTTATCACTGTAATACTATAATTATATGTTGTATTTACACTATATATATATATTGTTTTTATTTATTCGCTGTTTTTCAAAACGCTTAAATTGTGGTCAAAATTTAGAAATGAAGGTTAAATTTGAAATAATGTGAAATTTTATGAAAGTTAGTTATAAGAGAGACCAGATGATACAAATTTTGGTCTAATGACTTATTTATTTATTTACTTATTTATTTATTTATACTATTTTTATTTCATATCAAAATCAGTGAACTATTCATTGAGGAAATTGGAAAAGTTTACAAGACGTCATAAAATGATAATAATATAAATAATAATAATAATTACTGTCAAAAAGCATAAACACGAGTTTGTAGCCCAACACATACATAATGATATAATAGCGGCATAGTACGATATAAACGTTGAAGGTGGTTACTGTAAACCAAACTACCGATGCTCTAAAATTACAATCAATCGTTTAAGTTCTTTGTTCTTTTTCAAAAGAAGTTAACTATTTTTTTTTTAAATCGAACACACACACACACACACACACACACACACACACACACACACGGATATATTCACTAGTATATGCATGCGAACGATTTTTTTTTCGTTTTAAAAAGTGTTTGACGTGTGTGTGTGTGTGTGTGTATGTGTGTGTGTGTGTGTGTGAGAGAGAGAGAGAGAGAGAGAGAGAGAGAGAGAGAGAGAGAGAGAGAGAGAAATTATGTAAATGTCTACCTGGACTCTTGCCTCTGTCAAGTCCACTTTTTCAGCAATTTGTTCCCGTAATGTACAATCCGGATAGTGCGTATGTTGAAAGATTGCTTCTAATTCGCGTAACTGTTCTGCTGAAAATGTCGTTCTGTTCCTTCTCTGTTTCTTTGCAGAAATTGATAATTCGTCGTCGTCGTCATCGTCTTCCTCTTCGTCATCTTTTTCGTTGTTCATTGATACTGAAATTGTTTAATTAGTAGACGTATTTATTCAGACCATTTTTTAAAATTTTTAGTTTATTTTCACTAGTAATTATAAATAATTAATTAACTTTACGAATTTTTTTTTTTTTTTTTTTTTTTTTTTTTTTTTTTTTTTGAAAAATCATGTCAATTCAGTTTTCTATATAAAATTAAATACAGTTTTTAAAAAATACAATAAATATTTCGGGAAATAGACGAAACTAGAAACAACCGGATCCCAAGCATAAATCATAGACGCGTATAATAATAATAATAATAATAATAAAGTAGGACAATTTAATTTTTTTTAAAAATGGTGTTAACGTTGTATAAAATATTAGAAGTGATTCTAAACCGAAGATAATCGATCGATTGTAAAATTAATTACCAAACAAAAATTCAGAATTATAATTTTTAAAAAAAAAAAAAAAGAAAAAATTAAAAGAGAATTTCTGTGAATTAATCAGAAATCAATATTGATTAAATAGACAAGATTTGTCATATGATGGTTTTACATTACATGTTCGAAAAATATTTTTGAATTATTATAAAAATTAATTCAACCTTTGTTTAATTAGATTCTTTTTAAGTCAAGAACAAAATTTACTGAATGGAGATCGCAAATCAAGTTTCCAAATTCTTTATAGTTTAAACATATTCTATTGTTCTAAATAATTTTCTTTTAAATGTATAATAATAAACAAAATAATGACGATTCTGGAACAAGAAAAAATCTCTTATATTAACCAGTCTCCAACTTCATTAATTACTGAGGTCGATGATCAACTTAAATACAATATAGAATAGAAGAAGTAGCTTAAGATAAATAGATCAGAATAAAAAAATAGATTAAGATACAAACAGGCAGAATGATTTCATTATTATTATTATTATTATTATTATTATTATTATTATTATTATTATTGTTGTTGTTGTTGTTGTTGTTGTTGTTGTTGTTGTTGTTATTATTATTATTATTATTATTATTATTATTATTATTATTATTATTATTATTATTATTATTTACCTCCTCTTTCTGAACAATCCGAACTATCATCTACCACGTCTATTTCTTCATCTTTATCTGAATCCGAAAATTCTGTATTTTCTCTGGATATACCCACCGGAGACAAAGTAGGACTTTTACAACATCTCACCATTTTTTCACTGTCCGTAGAATTAGCGTCCATCATTATTTAAAAAAAAAAACACTTTTATTTTTACTTAATAAAAAATCCAGTTCACAAAAAAATAAAAATCCGCATCAGTAATTTTTTGTTAATTATCTTTTTGAATTTTCAGTCAAATATAAAATAAATAAATATTTTTTGATTATCTAAGTTTAGTATTCTAAATATTATTTATCTAAATTGTTGTTTACAGTTCCCTCGATCATGTTAGTAATATCACTTACAAGTTTATAATGAGGTTTTAATGATATGAAATGTTTCTCGTTAACTTTATCAGCTAAAGTTTAATTGTTCAAAATGAATGAAGCATTTAAATCCTTTACGATCTGCCAACACCGCTCACTGTTTAATCCGACGGTTCCCTAGAGGGAGAGAAGGGTTAGATTAGTGACGGATCCGCCCCAAAATCCGATCATTATAAATGATTATACGTTGAGATCACAGCTAGGATAAGATTTATTTACTGTTGACAACACCCTGGGATATTTTTGTTTATTCAATCTTTTAGTATTTCATAATTTGTAAATAAAATTCATTTAAATAGGATTCAAGTTTTTAATCTTCAAATAGCTTCTTAAAATTATTTTAATTATAACTTGACTACAATTGCTGTACACTGTGAAACAGAACAAGTCAAAGGTACCGTCTCCCTTTCTACCTGTTATAAACGCCACAAAAACATAATTTATTTAACCTCATTGCTATTCTATTCTATTCTTTTCTTTTCCATTCTATCCTTTATTAACCATAAGTTACAACTCATAGGCAATACATATTATATAAATAAATGAAAAGTATTACTAATTAAGCTCACTTTTCCATGTTTCGCCAGGTAGACTTTTAAATTAGACAAAAAAATAAATAGATAACTAGTGTCACTAAGAATGAAATTTCTTAAGTCAGAATTTCGACGTAGGTCAGCGTGACTGACGAGTCGGTGCGAGTTCTATGTCATTCGCCTAATTAATAATTAGCTATTTTCAATCCTTTTCAGTGAAATGTGCAGATGAAATTGTCATGTGCAGAATTTTGAATATTTCTCTGCACATGCTGACAAAATGTTTACTTGGCTTTGTCAAAACAACCAGAAACAAAACAAAATAAAACATAAGAACAATCAGTAACACAACAAAAAGAAATGTCAGAAAGAAATCAATAACACAACAAAAGGAATTCAGAAAAAAGTAGGAACACAACAAAATCAATGTCAGAAAACAATCAGTAATACAACAAAAGAAATGTCAGAAAACAATCAGGAACGCAACAAAAGGAATGTCAGGAAACAATCAAGAACGCAACAAAAGGAATGTCAAAAAACGATCAGGAACGCAACAAAAGGAATATCAGAAGATAATCAGGAAAGCAACTAAAGGAATGTCAGAAAACAACCAGAAACACAACAAAAGGAATGTCAGAAAACAATCAGGAACACAACAATAGCAATGTCAGAATACAATCAGGAACACAACAAAATCAATGTCAGAAAACAATCAGTAACACAACAAAAGGAATGTCAGAAAACAGTCAGTAACACAATAAAAGGAATGTCAGAAAACAATCAGGAACGCAGCAAAAGGAATGTAAAAAAAACAATCAGGAACGCAACAAAAGGAATGTCAGAAAACAAACAGGAACACAACAAAAGAAATGTCAGAAAACAATCAGTACGCAACAAAAGAAATGTCAGAAAGCAGTCAGGAACGCAACAAAAGGAATGTCAGAAAACAATCAAGAACGCAACAAAAGGAATGTCAAAAAACGATCAGGAACGCAACAAAAGGAATATCAGAAGAAAATCAGGAACGCAACTAAAGGAATGTCAGAAAACAACCAGAAACACAACAAAAGGAATGTCAGAAAAACAATCAGGAACACAACAATAGCAATGTCAGAATACAATCAGGAACGCAACAAAAGCAATGTCAGAAACAATTAGGAACACAACAAAAGCAATGTCAGAAAACAATCAGGAACGCAACAAAGGGAATGTCAGAAAACAATCAGGAACACAACAAAAGGAATGTCAGAAAACAATCAGGAACACAACAAAACGAATGTCACAAAACAATCGGGAACACAACAAAATAAAGGTCACAAAACATTCAGGAACGCAACAAAAGAAATGTCACAAAACAATCAGGAATACAACAAAATGAACATACGAACAACCAGGAACACATTAAAATAGATATCAGAAAAAAAACAGGAACACAACAAAATGAACGTCATTAAAGCAAAGAATACAACAAAGTGAACATCAATACGAATAGGACATGGATGTCTCTAAATGAATATCCCTATGTACTAAAAAAAATAACATTTCATCTTAAAGTTTTCTGATAAACATAATTCATAAAAAGTTTTCCTTCATAATTGAAAAGAATATCTACATTTATAGAGAAATCCAAATACTAAAACATTTATGCACTCAATGAAAATGTAATTGTTATGACTTGCATTCTTTTCTATAATCGAGGGCGGTGGAAATAAAGTGTGAAAACGCAGGAGAGTAAATTATTTCTCAATCGCGACGTGAAATAATAATAGCGAATTAGGAACAAATATATATTAGCGTTTTCTCTCCTTTGTTTTATATAATTTTTGTATAGATATATATACCTTCTTTATTCAATATCCATTAAAACATACAAAAGAAAAAGTGATAGATTTAATTGAGAATGTCTCTAGAAATCGTGTATTAATTTACATGTAATCAATTCTATCTCAAACGAGGTGAAATTAAATCAATATCAAACAAAAATACCTGTTAAATTTTTATGTGTCAAATGTGCACACTTCGGAAAATCATCACTCATCCGTGATACTAGGGGCCAAAAAAACTGATAGATAAAAACATAAGCCAAACAGATGAAAATTAATAAAACAAAAATTCTAAAATTATGTGAATCCAAATCCAACTAAGGATTGCTCTGCATGAGAGAACAAACATTAGTTTAAACAATTTTCAGAAATTAAGACGGTTGAAAATTTTGCTAAATGGTACATTTTCTGTCAGGAAAAAAATTGATACTCCACCAATCTTTCATCATCATTTCATTTTTTGAGATTTAAATGACCTTCCCAACATTAAATATATGTATTTATTTATTTATATCTGTGTGTGTGTGTGTGTGTGTGTGTGTGTGTGTGTGTGTGTGTGTGTGTGTGTGTTATTTTCAGTGTCCCTATAAAAAGAGTCCCGATTTTTGAAGGGCATTGAATTTAACGTCAATACAGAAACTGTGGTATGGTTAATGAAGAACCTACCATTCCACTTAATTAAAAGGCAGTTTTTTTTAAAATCAGAATACTTATATCTCTTTTAAAATTGATAATAATAGTAATAATAGTTTAAGACAAAAACATTGCATATTTAGAAGTGTATCTTTTGCTTAAGGAGACTACAAAGTTTCATCAATAGCCTGAATTTTTTTGTTTTTATTCTCAAAAATAAATTAATAAATAAACTTTTTTTTTAAAAAAACATGGACTGCCTCGATTGCTTGGTGTTAGAGCCTGCATCGAAATCAGAAGGTCGTGGGTTCAATTCCCAGTCGGGTCAATTCCAAGACTTTAGAATTTAACATACTGTTTTAACGCCTGGCGGCAGGCATTAGAAGACAGGATGTCGATTGTTTCACCCTGTGACAGAATATTATGACTTGGGAAGCAGTGTGTTTTTCTTTGGTATTCTGGCTCTTTGAATAGCATATATGTAACACAAATATCAGTTAAATTTTGATGTGCCAGATGTGCACATTTCGGAAATCTTATTAAAGGCATTTAATACATTGAAAAATTAATTTTTAATTAATCATGTCTTATTTAGTTTATCAAGTTTAGTATAGATTTTATAACCATGATGAGATCAGGAATTTTTAAGAATATTTCAAATACATTTTGTGTATTCCGCCATTATTTGTAATAAACGTAATACACATTCATAAAAAGTGTAACGCAAGACTGTTTTAAGAAACTTTTGAAAAAATATTATGAATTAAAATAGATCTATCCAAGCGACATTACGTGTATGATATTTAAAGGCCGCGTTTTTACAGGAGTTCAAATTATATTGATGTACACAAATTATTCTAGTATTCCTCCAATATCTTTTAATGTTAGTTCAAAATGTATTTAAAACCTTTTTACTGATCCGAAGAATAGCTAGAGTGATGGCGATTACTTTGCAAGGTATCCATTGGGAAACGGGCGTTTTTATTATTATTATTATTATTATTATTATTATTATTATCATTGTCGTCGTCGTTGTTGTTGTTGTTATTCGATTTTTTTTTTTACTTGTGCATCAGCCAATCACTACCAGTTAAGCAAAAGGTGTTCCAACAAATTTTCGGAGGAAGTGTACAATAAATCAAGAAAATTCCCATGATGCTGTTGGATCGTAGCAGACGCACTTTGAACAGCTGTTCACGCTGTCGATTTCCAACTGCCGAGAAGTTTCATTTGGCGGGCTACTTGAATTGGCAGTTGTTAAGAGATTAGTTTAAAACGACGAAGGTACATGTAGATAGCAATACAAGGTCGAAGTGTCAAAATCACCTTAATCACCCACTTGTGTTAAAAAACATTACAGAATTTGCAAAAAAAAAAAAAAAAAATTCCAAACACGATGCATCTTATCCCATGCACAATGCATTGCTGCAGCCATGCTTTAAATTGAATGACCTGTAGTAGCAGTTGTGGTCTTAAAACGGTAAATATGATAACCATTCTAGTCATAATCTTTGGTGAAATTGACTTGTGTAACGTTTATAATAGATTGAAAAAAATCCCTCCTCCGGCGAGGGAATTTATCAAGTCTTGTGGCGCATCTGTTAAGCAAACATCCTTGAAGCGTTTTGTCTAACATGTTAAGCATATTTCAACCTGAATCATCTACCATGTAGCTATATTATGCGCTGTTTCAAGGAAGGATTGACACAGAATCTTCATTGCTCAATGCAATCAGAACACTGGATTGGAATAAAATTCAATTTAAAGGGAAAAAGGAAATCAGCTGAAATCCATGTGTATGGCAACAGCCGACACAACCAAGAACACAACACAATGCACATTGATGAACAACAAAACAAAATAAGAAAAATCACATATTGGGATAACTGATTATATAACTCCCAACTGTGTTTGGGCATTGGACTAAATGTCCAGTGGCACAGTTATAGAAGGCCTCCAGATCTCCACATCCAAAATATGTGTGTGTGTGTGTGTGTGTGTGTGTGTGTGTGTGTGTGTGCATTTGAAAATTAAAATGATCTTATTTTACCAATTAGTATACAAATAACCTTACATTTATATATGACATTCATAAAAGTTATATTTTTATTATTACACTGTAATGATTTTTAAAAAGTTCAACTTCAAGATTTAAATGGGACAACTTATTTAACGATTTAAAAGATGAAAACTGGAACAGAATATACCAAAACATATTTAATCCTCTAGCTGGAACCAAGTTACATTGGTTCCAGTATAGAATCGTACATAATATTCTTGGTACTAATGATCTTTTATTTAAAATAAAACAAAGAAATGATTCCTTTTGTACGTTTTGTAAACAGCACGAAGAAACTATTATCCATTTATTTTGGGAATGTGAAGTTGTCCAGAACTTTTTATATCTAATAGATGAATGGTTCCTAAAAAACAATATATTCATATCTTTTAATAAAAAAATAATAATTTTTGGAGACTTTGTCATGAGAAATAATGTTAAAAATTTAATCATTACACAAACCAAATATTTCATTTTTAAATCAAGATGCTTAAATAAAATATTGTCTCTTAGTGCCTATCAAAATACTATTAAAGATATGATAAATGTTCAAACATCTATTGCAACAAAAAAAGGGGATTACGAACATTTTTTAATGATATGGGACCAATTTCTGGCATTGTAAACTAGAAATAAAAGATAAGAGGTATTCTCTCTCTCTCTCTCTCTCTCTCTCTCTCTCTCTCTCTCTCTCTCTCTCTCTCATTAAACATTCAACATAACCTTGCTGTAGATAATTTATTGAAAAATTGTTATTATTAAATATATCTTGGTTTATGACCATTTATATCTGTATATGTCATTATATATTATATGGATATTATGTTGATAATAAGTATAAATGTACATGTATATATGTTATGTTGAATGCCAAAATAACAATAAAAAAAAAATTAAAAAAAAAAAAAAAAGTTAATACAGATAATACAAGGAAAAGAAGTATTGGGTTTAAAGAAGTCAGTTACAAAATGATATACAGAAGCAGTACTAATAAGGGCCCACTAAAGAGCTCTATGGTGGGCTTGTTTTTGTGTTCTTCTAGCATAACTAGTTAGTTAGGTTGTATAGGTTTAACCTTTAACCATTTGCTGAGTCTAAAACATTTCATACATTTAATGCTTCATATTAAATAGTTATTCATTAAAATTTCTGCAGAAACCATGAAAATTGTCATCATTGACAACATAAAAAAATTTAAGAGCAAAATCAGCATATTTTAAGATAAAATGGATAGATGGATAAATGGTGTTTTATGAACAGTCAGAATTCTTTTAATAATATGGAGGTATTCAGTGCCCAGAGATCACAGACCTTTGAAAACAAACCTACAACTGGGATCTACTCAAGTGATTTGAACCTAGGCAGTAGGAGGCACTTTGATTCATAAGTGCATCCCATTTAGATATGACATTATCTGCATTGTAATTACAAACACCACCAGATAAATATATTGGTAATATTTTTAAATGATTTTCAAAGATTATAGGATAACTTGGGATAACTATTTAAAAGTTTTTTGTTTTTTTTTTTGTTTTTTTTTTTTTTTTGTTTTTTTTTTTTTTTTGTTTTTGTTAAATTTAAAAGTTAATTTCTTACAATATTGGAACAAGCACAAATAACTTGTACAAGTTGAGAAATGTAGATACCTTAGCATTTAGCCAAGTAGCTCTGGAAACATCACCATCAAGGTAGAAAATGCTAACATTTGGAAACACAAAGCTGATCATTTTTATCATAAATATTCTATTTGAAATTGTTATATTTGGAGCAAAAAAAAATATGACTTTTATGCTTTGATTAATATAAGTTTACCAGGTCAAATAAATTTTACTTATGTGGCTGATGACATTTCAGTATAAATAAATGAAATAATCTAAACCCATTTATCTACTAATTTGTATATTTAACATTTCAAAATTTTACAATTTATATTATATCGAATTGGGTTATTTGAGTTGAGTTGAAAAATGGTGTTTTATGCCCCAATCAAGAGTCTGATATATATCAAAGTGGTTGGTTCTGGAATGGTGAAGAAAACATGAGTACCTGGAGAAAACCAGCAACCTTTTGCAAGTGCAATGACAAACTTTTTTATTTACTCGGACTGAGATTCAAACTTTTGTGGTGATAGGCATTGTAAACTGTAAGGGCCTGCTTTACACCACTTGTCCAGCTAGCGAGACCTCATTGTGTTATTTGGTTGTTAGGGTGCTACATACTGAATAAGCTACACAACTGCAATCCATATAGTCATTATGTCTGGTGTTTAGCCAGAGTTGAATGTTTTAATAATAAGTGTGTCCTCATTATGTGTTAATATTGTTTCTTGTTCTTATTTTGATTGTTTTGTTGTGAGTTGTTTATGTTTATTCTACCATTGTTGAGTATATGTTGTTGAGAGCTACAAAACTCTATCTTTTGTTAAAATTTGTATTTTAGATACAATGGAAAAACAACATTTGGAAACCAATGGTTGTATAGATGAAAGCAAAGACAAAGCTATTAAAAACACAGAATGTGATGCTCTTTCACCAGTAAAGAGTCTGGATAGTAGCTCTAATAGTTCTGGAAGTGTTTTAAACATTGATGTTTCTCCAGACAGGAAAATTAATGAACAAAAGTCCAAAGCAGATAGTCAGGGTGATGAAAATAATACTCTTGACAAAAGTTCATCAATTTCTATCAGTTTTTTGTCATCAAGTGAAAATGTAAGTCCATTACCTGATAATTCTGATGGAAGTTCCACAGAAGCCAGTAAATCTAGTCCCAGCAATACTTTATCTGATGATATTTCATTTGATAGCAGGAACAAAGCTTCAAAATCTTGCCAGGTAAATGAATCGCAGGTAACTTCAAACACTGATCCAAAAGAAAAAGTGAGATCAGAAAATTCTGATAAGTTGAAAGAAAAAGTTGAAAATTTACCGGGCTATCCAAACCAGTGTGCTGAATCTCAAACAACAAATTCATTGATTTCAAATCCACCAGAGCAGCAAGATAATAATGTAGCAGTTCCTAAAGCAAATGACTTGTTAGAAGGAAGAGATGAGGATTCATTAGTTGCAGCAAGACTCATGACAAATTTGGCACGTGGAAATTTACCATTTCCCCAACTAGCTGAAAAAGATTTGACCGAACTCCAAGTTACAACAAATAATGCTTTACCAGAAACACATGTAACAGATACCCAGGCTGTCTTGTACAATGAACAACTTTTGAATGTAGCAGATTCAATGGCATATTCTCATCAAGAACATGCGTTAGATTTTCGGTCATCTGTACATCAGAATTTTCAAACTTTTCCTGGAGGTATGGAGACACAATCCATTCCACAACTACCATCATTTAATCAAGGATTTGGTCAGTTACCTCTTGATGCAATTGGTCAGAATATGGGTCAGTGGAATCAAGGAGATTTAAGAAGAAATAGTTATGGAACCATTGAAATGTCTCTAGGCCATCCACAAGCAAGCTCAACACCCCAGGAAACAAGAAGTGATTCATCTTTACCTTGGGATCCAAATAGTATTAATCAGGTTTTTCAATCACCATTCCAGACAGAATCCAACCAGATTTGGAATGGTCTGTCTGGAACAGTTGCTGATGGTCGACATTTGCAGCCAGATCCAAACTATGAAGCTTTGTTGCCTCCCTTACCTCCAATTGGTACTAGGGCTAACCCAGCAGGTGTCCTATTTAATCCAGGTGACATTCCAGGACAAGATTTTCTGACTGGGGGACTGGTAGGACCTCCAAGATTTTCAGTTCCCCAAGCTAGACATTTTGAGCAAGATTCAATGAACTTTGGACCATTAGATTATCGCATGCTTTCAAATGCCCCACAGTTCTTCCCAATTCCTAATGGACCATCAAATATACCAATAGGTCTGGACTATATGCCAAGGTTTCCAAACAGAGATATTGGAGAAGTAGAGAAAGCATACCCAGCAAAACATAAATATTCTTATGAAATGGACAGAGAAATAAGCCCAGCAAAACGGCGCAGACGTACAAGATATTCAAAGAAAACAGCTAGTTTGGGAGGAAGTTTTCCAGACTTGACTAAAAGTTTGGTTTTTGGTCAGAATAATAAAGGTCGGGACCCATCTGAAATTCTACAAGCAACAAAACATTTACAACAGCAGAATGATCTATACAATAAACAGGAAAGATATTTTGTGATTATCTCCCCTGAAGTTAATCCTGCGGAAGTTAAATCAATCAGTCATAAAGGACTTCTTGCAAAGTATATCGATTACCTTATTGTGGAAAATGAACAAATAACAGAAATGTCCAAATCTGTCTCTATACCTGTAGATAACTTTGTATGTGATGATCCATATTTGTCAGATATTATAAAAGTCAAAGTTCCATTCCCATCACAAAAGTATATACACTGGCTCAAAACATACTACCCAAATATACAAGTTGATTGGAAAGGCATTCAGAAAAATAATCATCATTCTGGTGGTGATTACAGAAGTGGACGTACATTTCTCATAGATCAACGTCCATTACCTCTACTATTAAGAGAATCATTTTTCTTCTTTCAGAGTGAGAAAAATAAGAAGGAAAATATTTAATTAAAGATGTGTAAAAATTATGAACCAATGTTTTACTATAGCATTATATTGCTTCTCTGAAAATTACCTTTTTTTTGAGCTTTTTTTCATTGAAATGTGAAAATAATGTGTCAGACTTAATTTTGCTGAATATTCATGAAATTAATGTGAATAACAATATATTTTGAAACCATAGAAAAGTTGATTTATCATTCATCTAAGGATAATTGCATAGATGTGCAAAGTTCATATTGATGCACTAAAATGTGTTTGAGTCTAGTCTGTTAATTTAGAACAATTTTATTCTATGTTTTATTGATATTGAGATATTATCCAATCGTCCTTAAACAGTTGCATGTACAATCTAAAACTTTCTAGAATAGAAACCATCAATGTTTATTATTTTTTTTTTTTTTTTTTTTTTTTTTTTTTTTTTTTTTTTTTTTTTTTTTTGAATAGATGATCTTTATATAGTTTCCTAAAATAGACAAAGGACGATTGGAAAGATATTTTACCTTGATTTTATAAGCAGGTGTCAGTTTAAGATGTACCGTAGTTTGACAGTACATGTATCTAAATTCTAGAACCATGTAATTTCAATGTTTGTCTATGTAAGCTAAAGTCTGGTTTTATATCCAGATATAAATGTTTCCAGTATTTTGATATAAATGGAGAATAAATGTTGTTTTTATAAATTGTTTTCGAATGTAATTTGAAATGATTTGTTTTCATATCAATTTGTACATGTGCATAGAATTTTTTTTTATAAAATTACATACAGTGACTTACTTGCAAGTAAGTGTCACACTTTGGATGCAACTACTCAGAATGAATTCTAACAACATGATTTCAAACGAAATAAGTGGTTGATTTTGCATTTATGGAAGCATGTACAATTATAGACCATTTATTTGTAAATATTGTAGAATTATATGTACAGGTTATTTTATGATTTTACTTTCAATTGAAATACAATACAATTTTATGTAAATAAAATTAAATTTATTAATTTAATAAATTCAATCAGATGAATGTGATAATTTTTCTGAAATTCTTATAAGTGCTATTAAATTTGTGATAAGGCCCTTGTGTTGCCCTGAAAACTAGACAAGTGAAAGCAGAATGTACATCTGTACATTTGGTAGATTAAGTGTTATTCTAAATAGAGAAACTACACTGATGCTTGTTTGATAAGTAAAACTGCATGCACGTTTCAAGAAAATAATATGGCAATTAAATTTTGGATTATGGTTTTTTTTTTTTTTTTTTTTTTTTTTTTTTTAAATAATTATTAGTCTTGTTAAGTTTATATTATTTATACTAGGTATGTTTGTGTTCCACTTACCAAAGTTCTACCATGCATCGGACATTATTGGTTAATTTTTTTTTCTGTTTACTGTTGACATGTTAAAATTGAAGTTATAATACTAGTCATGTTATATTTTAAAGATATACATTTTTTATTAAACAAATTATTAAAATTACTATTTCTAATAGATTTTGTAAAAATGGAATTTTTTTTATCATTTATTGTTTTAATTGATTTTTAATTTTACTTTATTTTTATACTCCTGCCTGAAGGGGAAGATGTTGTTTGTCCGTCCCTTCAAGGGTCATTCTGTCTTTCTATCTGTTGCATAACTTTGTATCTGCTACTCAGTAGGTATTGATGGTATTGACTTTAAATTATATGGACCTTGTCATGGGAAGGTGATGATGTGCATGTATGCAGACACAAGACTTTAATATTTGAGATATTGCTTTCTCACTTGTCACTTGACATTAAGAGGTCAGAGTATTGACTGGTTCACCCAGTGTCATGGATAATGTGATTGGAGGATTGATATCCTTATATGTGGCATACTGACTCTGTGAGCTAGCACATTAAAGTCACTGTAAATGTGTGCTAGTACAAGGCACATTTTCACACCTCACAAATACACAAACTTGTTTTTAGATTAACAATATTCCTTACAAATTAATTAACTTGCTGTTGTTGCAAATAGCTAAAAATAATTGTTGGTAGGATTTTAAGCAAAATTGCACCAACCAACAAACCTTTGAAATTTAAACTGTAATATGAACTAAATACTTTGTTACCACTACCTCTTCATAGTGATTGAAGAGATTGACTCCAATCTATGTTGACCTGTTTAAGGGAAGAAGTGTATGTTTCACATTTTCTTGGAATTATTTAAAAGTTTTTCAATCAATTGGAATAAATGTAACTGGTATACTTTGGAAAAATAATAATCTCCTTTTGCGGCTACAGGTTTCTATTGACATCCCTTATATGATAGTCTGCATGCATTATGTTGACTTTGAAATATTGTTTATTGTTTGAAGTAAATTTCAAATATTTAGTCAAAAATTTAGTTTGTACTAGAATTTCTCTTGTTTTGATTTTATTAATTGTTGATTTTTTAGTTAGAATATGTATATATGTACTTTGCAATAAAAAAAAATTTAACCTGCATGTCTATCATTCTTCAGTTTTTACTTAATTCTCGAGTTGTAACCAGAACTTGTCATAGTCTGATAATAAAAAAGTGCAAACTGCCACTTACATTTCTTGACACACAGTTTTTTGTATATTTGAATACGATAATAAAAAAATATTTGATAGACCAGAACAACTAATATTCATCACCTTAAGTGGTGTAGAGTTATGATGTTTTCCACCCTAGTGAAGATTTTTTTCTTATGTCCAGGCAGTCAGTTCTGGGATGGTGTGGGAACCAGAGTCCCTGGAGAAAACCGCTGTCCTTCAGCATGCGAACTGACAAACTTTCTCATACTAGGATTTGCAATGAAGGGATAAGCCTACAGGCAGTTTTTAATATTTAGTGTTTACATTAAAAAGATTTGATCAAGCACTGAAATAATGAGCCTGTAGGTAGAGTTTGATTAAGTCTTTAAGATGCTTCACACCACAAAGATTTAGACAAGCACTTAACTGATGAGCTGATAAACAGCCACAGATAGTCTTTTTGGAACTTCACGCCACAAGCACAAAGTGATGAGCATATAGGCAGGCCCCAGTTTCACAATTTTTTCTTAACTAAGATTTTCCTTAATTTTTGGCAATTTCTTTTTGAATTACAAATAAACATTTGTGATAAAACTAAATACAGATGTTACAAGCTTAAAGTGAACTTCAAATTGACATCTTAAATTCCTGAATATCTAAACAATTTACCAAATTACTAAGATTTCAAATTTGCCAGATTTAAGTTCAGGAAAATCTTAGTTAAGAAATGATTGTGAAACTGGGGTCAGTTACATTAAATCTTTCAGATGCTTAACACCACAAAGATTCCGAAAAGCACTGAATGATGGGCCTATCGGAAGAGACAGATAATTTTTCAGAACAAAAAAAAAAAAAAAAAAAAAAACCAATTCAAAATTGATGATATATTTTATTTTTGTTAACAAAAATAAATAAATAAAAGCACCAGATCTGAATTCAATCTCTTACCCAATTTATTTATCTTGTTACCTAAGCACACAAATTGATATCTAATATCTAAACACTGTGAACTTACTACAAAAATATCAATTTTTAAAAAATATTCTTTTTAAAAATTGTTTTGTAGTTAATCAATACACTTTCTTTCAAATACATGCACACAAAACATCTTATACAAGTATAACATATTGAACATGAATAGTACATTGGGTCAGAATATTTTGTTCAGATTTGACAAAAGTTTTGATTCACACAGGTTTACACATTTTTAATTTACCAGCAAGGCACATTACATTTGCATGGAACTATAATTTCTAGATTTAAATGGAGTGACAGATTTTCACATAATAAATTACATTATTTAGGAAATACGTAACATTAGCATTACTCAAAACCAGCAAATGATAGCTAAGCATGAACATTATTGAGTTACGCCAATTCTAAACAATATCTTTGGTTGGTAAGTCCTAATGATGGAATTCGGTTCAGATTGATTTCTCGATTCCTGTATTTCTGTATCAATAGAACATACCACATTCTTACCAACAAAACCTAGTAACTATGGTTGCTGATTCAAAGAACTCTGTATTAATAGAACATATCATAAAACCTTGTCACCATGGTAAATGATCCAACTCTCTCTGAATTTACAGACCTAGTAACTATGGTTATGATCCAACTATCTCTGTATTAATAGAACATACCACATTATCATAAACAAAACCAAGTAACTATGGTTGCTACTCAAACTAACTCTGTTTTGATAAAATATACCTCATTATCTAAATATAAGACTTAGTAACCATAGATACTAAAAGAACTATCTCTGTATTTATAGAATATACCACATTATCACAAAATACTTCATTCAGAACTTTATCACAGTTAAACAGACTAGAAAACCAATCATTAGATGATTGACATTTCAAATACATCTTCAAACCATATACATGACCTATACATAAATATTGTCTCCCAGTTTAATTAATGCAGATAAAATATACATAAGATTTTCAGCACAACAACTATAATAACTTCAATTAACATACTACATGTATAAAAAAAATCAAACAAGAATGCTATGAATTTATATGTCCTTAGCACTAGCACTTGTAGTCACCATAAGGATCAACATAGTTTCGAAACTAAATGTGTGACTTTCAGGTATATAACTTTCCTATTTTGACATGCAAACAACCATGTTGCCATAGCTACCAAAAAGTGAAAACTGAGTCTTTGCAAAAGCAGACCAGTCAAAACAAAACAGAATTTTTTTTTAAAAAACTTAACATCTCTTCAAAATAAAACCTATAATCAGCAAGTCATTACTGTATATTTAAATTTGATCGGATCATCCATGCACAATTAAGACATGGAAACCTGGTGTGTCAAAGTAAGCTTGGGCAACCACGAAACAAAAACTACATGTAAATGTAATAATAATCAATACTAAAGACACTTTATTTATACATGTACTCCTAAATCATGTAGATTCTACTCCAATTCATTCATTTTAATTTAATGGGAACACCAGCCTACCTCATAGTAAAATACCCCATGAATTTTGTGTGGAAAATGATCACATATCAAATTTTTGCAGTTTCATCATTTTTAT
Organism: Tegillarca granosa; assembly: GCA_029721355.1. Taxonomy (NCBI): domain Eukaryota; kingdom Metazoa; phylum Mollusca; class Bivalvia; order Arcoida; family Arcidae; genus Tegillarca; species Tegillarca granosa. Next base: position 23,763,172 of record CM056597.1, read on the forward strand.
AGGAAAATATCAACTTATGCAATGGCGAATCTGACAGCAGTAATTCTTCCACACAGATCTTATGGAATATCATGTGACATGCCAGTGAACCTCATTATAAGAAAATAAAATATCACAGTTAGCTTATACAAAAAAAAAAAAAAAACTGTATGATCAGAAAGATTTATGATTTTCATAGAAAGTATGGTAAGGAAACCAGAAACATAAATTCCAAACAAAAATGTACTGCCTTATTGAAGACTAATAAAGCTTGTTAGGGGCCTGAAACTTGTAAACAAAGGCCATACTGAAGAAAAAGTAATCATGCCAGGAGCTTGAAATTTGTGCAAATTACTGACATATGTAACATCTCAAATATTTCTGATGATATAGTTCAAAAACAAAAACAAAACTATGTCAAATTTAGAAAGTAAAGATTGTAAGTGAAAACAAAGAAAAAGAAAAATACAAATTTTACAGTAAAAGTGTAACTAAAGCCATAACTATTTCCTCATATCTAAAAATATCTAAATATCTTTTCAACAGATAAATAAATAAAAATATAACTTAACTATGAATAAATAAACTACTTGTTAAGATCACAGTATTGCTTTGTATTTGATCTTGTCCTTTTTAAAAAACAAAATCTTGCATAAAAAAATATTCACAACTTATAAAAAATAAATATAACTAAAAAATATATATCTACAATTCTCACTGTACTAACTGATTAATCAATACAAATGGTTGGCACTAAAAATTGTAAATGAATAAAAATTCATTATCAACAATAAAAGTAATAAAATTCATTCAAATTATTTTTGTAACTTCATACTACATTGTACATGCATTGTTTAAGTAGAGTAGATTCTGCTAAATTGTATAGCCTGGTTTTCAGCAAATTTTCTGCAAAAACTGAACTATGCAAATAACCGAAAATGCCCATAGGCAATATAGATCAATGGATACATCAGGCCATTATTAATACTGTTCAAGACACCATAGTCAGTGTGATAAATGATAAAACTGTTTACAAAATTTCAGGTATTTACAATTTCAGGTATTTACATGTGGCTCTTGTTTCCCTTGTATACGGTTTTGCAATTTCATTTTTACAATTTTTAAAAGACAATACATGGCCTAATACAAATAGTAAACACCCATCATGTCACACTTGAAACTGGTGTCTATAGACAAAAAATGGAATCCTTTTAAAAAGGCACATTCTATTTCAGATTTGAATGCTGATTCAAAATCAAATATATAATGCTAAACAGTAATGAATTGAAATAAATTAAAAAATGCAATGAAAAATGTTAACTTATCAAAAATGAAATTTCAAATCTGAATCCCAGTGATTTTACAAAAAATTCTTCTTCAATTTTTTTCATTGAAGGATTGCTTTCTTGTTCAACACCAGTGTCCAATACCTCAAATTTGTGTTTGATTGATCTTTCTGTTAAGAAAACCAATCTTAGATAATATTTTTATGGTGCATGAACTTCAAAGCTGCCCTTTTTTGTACAGTGAACTGGATACAGCACTTTTGGTCATACAAGACTCTTTGGTATTGTAAATGAGTACTCCAACTTAAGTTATGGTGCAAGGGATCAATCCTCCTTCAATAATGCATCACTATAAAAGGCCGTCAAGGGAGACAATCTGGTATAGTAAGTTGGTGAATGATTTTTTTGTTATGATGATTACTAATATAATCTCTATAGTTTTTTCAGTATTTTTTACTGAATGAATGTTTCCTTGTTAGAGCACTATTGGTCCTTGTGTTATAACTTGGAGCTGGTATTTGTGTTTGTTCTCTTTGTTGCTGAGATGTCTGTATCAGTACAGGAATGGCTGACTGCTCTCTGATGTTCTGTGTTTGTGAGGACTGTACTACAACAGGAATAGAAGATACCCTCCTCTGTGCTGGCTTCTTCAGGTAAAAACTTTTCCATGCATGGAATACCTACAAAAACATAATACATTATATGCACTTATTATATGACTATGATTCTTTCTTTTCATCTATTGGTCGTCATACTGTCACATGTCATTAAATATTTCGTGTATTGCTTGTCTAAATGCACGTGCGGTCAATAATATGAGGTTCGGACTGGTTCAGACCCTTTTTCAGCCTCAATGACGTCACAACAAAATTATCCAATTATTTTCTTTATTTACTCCGTTGAGTTGCTCAGTCATGATGGAGGAGACGGCATTTTGTGTATTGTTTGTATTGCATGGAATCTACTTAATTTCACTTGAAATAGGCAAATAGTTATTTGTCATATAATAAAACAATTATAGTCTTTGAATTCGGTCAATACATGGTTCACAGCCTCTGTGAATATTGGTTGCATCAAGTCCATAGAACCATGTATTGACCTCATTCAAAAACAATAATTGTATAATATTGTTAATAATGGAGTGAACCAATTGTGTTTTGCATCCCAATTAAGATTACTTCATTAATAAACCAGTTTGTTTTTGGATGGTTGAGAAAACAGGAGTAACTGTACTTGAGAAACACACCAGCCATTGGCACACATAGTTAAGAACTTGTGGTATTTATAAACGCCTTCCCATTCCTTTTTTTTTTTTTTTTTGTGTTTGAATAGAAAATGGAATAACATAAAATTGAAAACAAATGTTAATGGTAGTACCAATTAGGAAAATTGATATTATTTGTCGTGCTTGTAAAATTTCAGATCTATGATTAATTCTTGATTTCAAATTTTTTCCTCTTTTCTTTTTTTTTTTTTTTTTTTTTTTTTTTTTTTTTTTTTTTTTTTTTTTTTTTTTTTTTTTGACAAAACATAAAATGTTGCTTTAAATTAACAATGTCAAAAGTTTTTTTTAATGGTAATCCAGCTCTATGAATAAAAACAATTTTTTCCTTATAAGCCATATTGGGATACACACGATACTTGAAAAAAATAACATTTAAATGTATGGTATAGTGATTTGATTCATTTATATTAATTTGTAACTTGTAAAAACAGAATTTATCAAAGCAATAAAATATCTTTAACCACAAAATAACAAAATGTACAATATCAATTTTACTAAAATGAGAGGTTAGTCAGATTCTAGATTTGCCATTCATTTCTGACAATTTTTTTTTCTTCAAAATTCATAGATATTTTTTTAAATAAAAACATAAACTTTTCTTCGCAATTTTAATTATTAATTGTCAACTGCTTTATTTAAAATAGTAAGCATAATTTTCATTAAAAATATTTATACCTGAGAGAGAAGCATCTTTTCATTATAATCGGAGATAGTCTTAGCCGTTTTTCTCTTTATAAATTCAAGGCGCCATTTCTTCCAAGCTTTTTTCATCTCAGTTTCTCTTTCCTAAAATAAAACATTAAATTCATGTGAAATGTAGAAAAGAGTGGAGTATAAAAAAATATTTCTGATTTAGAAAAAAAAAACGAGATAAACAACTAATTTACTGTTTTAATTTTATAATTATATAAAATTTTACGTTTTTTAAAACAAAAATTTATTGTTTCTCAAAACTGATGATCAGTATCTTTTCTATCTGAGCTCATCTGAATTGAATGGTCTTGGAATACATGATCATGTCTAGCTACAAAACTTTGACCACTTGATGACCATTCATGGTGACCAATGGTCACAATACATACCATACACTTGACTGGTACGGAAAACCTCATTAAATCAAATCAAATCATTCTATATATTGTGCACAGAATACACTCGTGACAGGAAAAAAAAGGGAAAAGTCTGCACTACCTTTTTCTTAACATCTATTTATACTAATTTTGAACTATGAACATTTAGAAATCAAAACTTACGACACATTTTGCTGTATACATCAGGTCAACCTTTAGCTTCCATAATCGACCATATTTGTTTGATATCCGTGCTTTATGCCTCAGAATCTGATGCTGGACATGGATTTCATCCATCCAGGCAGTTATTACTCTTTTACTAAAATAATATTAATAATAATAATAATAATAATATCAAATTAAAATATTGAAGATTAGATTAGACAAATGGTGTTTTAGGCCCCAGTCAGATTTTTTTTACTTATATTAGGGCAGTCAGTTCTGGGGTGCTGGAGTAAACCAGAGCCCATAGAAAACCACTGACCTTCAGCAAACTTTGGGGTGCTGGAGGAAACCAGAGCCCATAGAAAACCACTGACCTTCAGCAAACTTTGGGGTGCTGGAGGAAACCAGAGCCCGTAGAAAACCACTGACCTTCAGCAAACTTTGGGGTGCTGGAGAAAACCAGAGCCCGTAGAAAACCACTGACCTTCAGCAAACTTTGGGGTGCTGGAGGAAACCAGAGCCTGTAGAAAACCACTGACCTTCAGCAAACTTTCTCATACTAGGATCTGCCTGAGCTGAATTCAAACCTAGGTGGTAAGAGGCAATGCAATTCATAAGTGTGCCCTTTAGACCACTCTGTCACAAATGCCCCAAAATAGTGAAGTAATGACATATACACACCAAACATTGTTAAGATTTTTTACCCAACTGTCTGAAAATACTTATTACATAGAAGAATATATTACAACATAAGTGTCATATTTGCTTTACATATCAACAGATACAATTTTCACATAAACACATTATTTCAAGATGTTCACAACTCTCTTCTACTTCTATATATTTTGAAAATACAGTGCATAGAAATAAAAATTCATAAACTCTGTATATTTGATTTAATATCACAAAACTTTTAAAAAACAGATAACAGATGGAAAAGAGAGAGGATTGACTTTGATTTTATGTATCAATTTAGATTTTTTTACTTATATTGTGATGTCTCCAGCTGAAGGTGAAGTTACAGGTTTTTATAGACATTACTAGACATTTCACTAACCATAGCTTTAAGTTGCAATGTTTGATTGCTTTGTTTAACATTTCTTGTTCATGCTTCCTTTCCATTTTCTTCTGATAGACAAAGCGTCTCCATTTCCTGATAGCCCGTAATGCCAATAAATGCTGATAACAATGACCGGCAATCACTCTGTTTAATCTCTCTCTCCATACTGAGAGAGCTTTCCTTAAACATATCTGATTCTTTTCTTGTGACACCTATAAAATGAAAAGAAATATTTATATTTACATGTCTCAATAACAACAATTTTTTGGCAAGACATACAAATTTGAAATCTTGACATATAGCCCATTAATTACAAATTCAGCAACTATATCTCACCGCTATATCTTTGTGATACAAAGATATGTATATAATCAAAAGAATGTGATTAATAGAACCCAGTTATCTCTTTTGCCTCGTCTTCCATGGTGCCCCTGGTGGCTAAGTGGTTAAAGCACAAACTAACAAATCACAGCACCTCTAACCACCTGGGTACAAATCCTACCCTTGCTGATCCTAGTGTGAAAAAGTTTGTCAGTTCACTTTCCAAACATAGATAGTTTTCTCCAGGCACTCTGGTTTGCTCTATTCTCCCAGATCTGGCCACCTCAATATAAGTAAAAAATTCTTGACTTTGGGTAGAACACCATAACTTCACCTCATTTTTTTTTTTTTTTTTTTTTGGGGGGGGGGGGGGGGGGTTTAGTCACAAAATGAGTCACCAGTGTACAATTGATACCTAAAAATTCTAACATTCTTGCAGAATTATTTTTCAATCAGATGTGGAATTGCATCAGTTGAAATTTCTTGTAATTCTAGGAATATGTGACACAATCATTTTTCATTCATTAAATTCAACAAATGTAACAATTCAGCAATTAAGCACATGGTCACACTCTATTACTCTTATTCTATTTTACAACATGGCAAATTAAGTGAGAAATAGTATCAACAACCTTAAATCTTTTTGACAGTTTTCTGCTATAGTACAATGTACCCACCAGTTGACACTTTCAAGTTGATGACACCAACTGGAATATAATATGATAAAATTTAACCGCTATTAATAACAAATATTATGTTCACCAACATGATCTGTTGATATAAATGTTGATCAGCCCTTTCACACAATTTACAATATTATTCTTATTCTATTTTAATTTCAGCAGTATTTGTTTTCATCTTCTGCCATCTTACCTTTTCAGCAAGTTCTGTAAGAGAATGGAAGTAGTCAAACTGCCCGCGCATTGTGTACCAGGTATTTTGTAGAATATTCAGGTTTATTCGTTTAGTCATGGTCATCTGTAAGCTTCTTAAATGTCTTTGTTTTTTAACATAGATATGCCATGCTCGGAGCACCCTAAAATAACCAAACAATCAATGCTTTTTGTATAAAAATATGTTACAATCTATTACTGGTGAAATGAATGACAAGACATTTTTTTTTAATTGAAGACAATTAAGCATTGAATCAGATTCTAATTTGGGTCATTGAGAAATGACTGCTGTGCACATTGTGTAATTCACAAGGACAACTAAATCAAATAAAGAAATTCTCACGCAATTTTACTTTGAACAACTTCAAAATAAGCACAGAAAGGAAGTTGATTTTTCTGTATTGGGCAATGTAAACCAAAAGTATTTTCATTCTAGATTCCATCAAAAATGATTCTGTGTGTGTGTGTGTGTGTGTGTGTGTGTGTGTGTGTGTGTGTGTGTGTGTTCATACCTGATCTTCAGTTTTAAGTTGTAATGTTTCTGTATTGACTGTTGTACAACAGTTATGTTGTGCCAGTATACAAAGTAAGATTTCGTTGTCCTTTGTTGCTGTGAGGTTTGTATCAACTGACAATTTCTCTGCTGTTGCCTAGAAACTAAAAATTAAAAAATATATATATATATACATAACTAAAAAATAAATATCTGATGTCATTGATTATGATGTCATGCTCTTGTCAAAAACCTGAAAATGAAACAAACTTTAGTCAATTATTTTTCTTTGCTTCTGTTGGCTATGCTTATAAATAAATTGCAGCCACAAAAATATTTGGAATAAAACATGTGATGGACTGCTTTTTCATCAAAAGATGGTGATTGATAATGATAATGTACTCTGAAATGTTTTATGTCACTGTATCTGAATTAATCAATAACTAGGCAACTCTATTCACCGAAGAGAAGTCTCAGTGTTTATGTGGTCAAAAGCACACACTTAGGCCAAAATAAAAATATAGTTTGTTTCCCCTTGCGCGACCAACCTTAAAAAATCCCGCTGACTGAAAAAATTTTATTGAAAAATGCTGTGTGATGTTTTTTTTCACGATTCTGTGCTCACAGATTGCAGTTCGTTTCTCTTTCCTTTTCACAATTTAGCCGCCAACCTTCTTAATTGTCAAGACCCTTATACAGTTATAATTCAATGCAATACAAATGCAGAAATGATGAAGATGTACTAGTAAACACACAAGGTGACATGTGAAGAATGTTTCCTAACCAGAAAAGAAAACTATAAGGAGAAAAAAAAAAAAAAAAAAAAAAAAAAGCCTACCTACCTACCCAATATTAGAAGTAAGGGTAGGGCAAGGGGACACAAAGATATTTTAATTGTGGCCTTATAGATGACAGTGCCTCTCACTACCTAGGTCTGAATTTTGCTCAGCCACATCCTATTGTGAGAAAGTTTGTTGGTTTTCTTGCAGAAGGTCGGTGGTTTTAACACCATCCCAGAATTGATGCCTTAATAAAAGTGAAATAAACATGACTGTAGTGTTAAACACCATGAATCCACTTCAATCTTTTCACACAGGATTTACTTTTCAAACTAGACATACCTGAAGCACAAAGATGCCATTCAGAGAAGATTGTAGCTTTAAGCTTCATCTCATATAATCTTTTAGCCTGCTTTCCCATGAGCGTTGTTCTCCACGTGTCCATGTACTGACCCATTATATGCCAATTTTTGCGACTCACATATCTCTGAAGTTGATCTTCTCTTTCCATGTTCCTTTCATATCCACGTTTCCATTTTTGAAAGCATTGTTGCATCTGAAAAGGGTATAATACTTTAGTATTTTTAACAAAATTATTTTGGGGTAAGTACATGTATATAAAAGTGAAATGATCTAAAAACAGTAAAGTAAAAGCTCAATTACGATAAGCCATCTTTATCCTCCCATTATCTGAGTATCACTTCCCCACCCTAAAAATACAAATGAAAAAGAGTGGCCCTTCCCTGAACATCTAGTCCAATGCAGACATCAAGGGTATGATACAATTAAAAAAATACAATATAATCTTAAAGTAATAAATAACTGATTTCTTACTTTTCTTTCTGTGAACACCTGTTGTAGACGCTTGCTTCTTGATTTTTGAGCAATTTTTCTCCACTTTCTTCCAATTTTAAGGGCATTTCTTTCCAACAACTTGCTGTGTTCCTCATGCTCTTTCAGTTTTTCCAGATAATGCTGGTGCCATATATTAAACATACGGATTGTCTAAAATGAAAAAAAAAGTTATTCCCCTAACTTTCAACTGTAAATTTTTAAACTCCACATACCTGAAGCAGAAAGATGCCATTAAAGAAGATTGTAGCTTTTAGATTCTTTTCGTATATTGCAATTTTATTTGAAATAAGAAGAAAACAGAACAGATACTTTATTTGAAAGTCAACAAGAGTTATCAGATGTTAAAGGTTATCTCCCTTTAAAATCTAGTCTATTTAAAAGTCATTGAACACTAAAACATATTTCAAGATTCACGTACATAAATGTACAAACAAGTGTGAAATTACTTTTTTCAAAACTTCAAAACTTCATACAAAAGATTGTACATGTTGTACTTCAATTTCAACAAATTTTCATCACTAAAACAAAAACAAAAAATGCACAAATTGATATATATTTCTAAAAATAATAAAAATTAATAATACATAAGATATTAATAACAATTTATAATTCATTATTATACATACATGTTTAGTGTATGACTTTACTTGAAAGTCAAGAACTTTTCTCCTTAGCTGTTTCTTGTACACAGTTATTGAATGCCATGCTTCAATGATCCTGAAATAAACATAATTACATAATAGTAATTGAATTATTGTACTTCTCAATGATAATTACAATATTTGGTCATAGATGGTAATTATTGATCAGCATGTGTAGCAATAATCCAAAGATAGGTTGTTGTACATGTATTAGAACTGAATTATCATGATAACATGGGTTTTCATTCATAAAGACAATATTTGCCATTTTTGGATATCATTTTTGATTGATTTAATGGGGTTTTACATCCCAGTCAAGAGTGTTTCACTTATATCTAGGAGACGTCACCAGCTATAGGTGAAGTGACAGAAATTTTTACCTTTGCAATGCGCTCAGGGCAATGTGCAGGGAGGGTTCTTTAATGTGCTATGCCTGCCGTGACACTTAGTATCAGTTTTTAAGGTCTCCTTTGAAGGACCCCATGGCTTTCATTTCTAAATGCCAAATGCTTGGTGAAAGAATAGCAACTACCAATTTTCAAGTCTTTGACAAGCCTGGCCAGGGTTCAAACCCCAACCTCCCACATAAGAAGCAAGCACCAACTGAGCTTCCATACTGGTTATTTTCTGTGGTTTTTCAAGGACCCAGTGATTTTCATTTTTAAATGCCGAGTGGTTGGCGAAAGAACAGTCACTACCGATAATAAAGTCTTGGCCAGACCAAGCCAGGGCTCGTACCCTCAACCTCCCACATACGAAGCGGGCACTCTACCAACTGAGCTACCATTGTGGTTATTAAAATAGAACAGAAACATATACCGTGTATGTATAATACAAATTGTTAATCATTTTGATCACCAGGGTATTAAAAATGTTCCTAGAATTGAATACAACATTATATTGTCTACTTGACTAAGGGTGCGTTTTTTTCACTTAAACCAGTTTCAGTTTTATAATCGGTTATAAAACTTTCCATTTTTTTCATGTAAACGGTTTCAAACCAGATTTAAACTCTGACCAGTTTTTTCATTTTTTAGCACCAAACTTAAAACTTTTTTACAAACTCAACAAACCGCCTCCGGGTGCGGTTAGATCGGTTAGATTTGACATCAACGACAGATGGCGACAGTGACAGACCTTGCATTTATGTGTGAATGGTGAGCAAAAGCTCAAATGTTTGCAGGTCCATTCTGAATCTCCTCCGAAATTCCTCATCATTATAGCTATGAACAGTGTCAAGATAGTTAATTACACGGGAAACATTATGTCTCCTTAATGCGCAAGCAGCAAAAAGTGATGCCTGTCTGTTCTTGCTATCAAGTACAACAACATCTGTGTTATCCTCATGGTCATCCTCCATCATTTCCATTAAAATTATTGTTTTAAGTTTCAGGACTTGTTTGTTATCTGCCATTTTTTAATTAAAGAAACTGATCATTTTTCCAAACAAAACCAGTTTTAAAACTAGTTTTGAAACTGGTTAGAAACCTAAAACTAAAACTGGTTCAAGTGAAAAAATTCGCCCTAAGTTTGTTGTATTCACATCTAGTAATTATTTTTTTATCTTCAGCAGTCAAAATAGTCCTACTCTTTGAAGACTTTTACATGTCTTAAACATGCAACAACAGACCTACATGCAGCTTGTTTTTTATTAAAATCTGAAAGGTTTCTAGATGGAGATTTCTACTTTAAAAGGCTAATATAAATGTCATGCATACGGACACTAAACAAATATAATCTTTGAAAATTTGAAGTCACAATTTACCATTTATTTGCTGAAACAATAGCCACTGCATTAAAAGAGAATACAAAAACGATATTGAAGTCTATAATACATACCTATGTTTGACTCTGTTGTTGTGCCACAAAGTGACCTGTTGTTGTTTGATAGTCAAAGCTCGCCATGTGGTAAATTTAAGTTGGACTGTATGTGTATTCACCATCTTCACCACCTTGTCAGACAGCTTACGCTGATGTCTGGTCACTGAAACAGTCAGAAAATTCTATTGCAATAAAGGGTCTTGAGGGCAAAGTACACGTTGTTTAAATCCTTATGGATCACAGTGCCTCTCATCACTTAGGTTTGAATCTCACTCGAGCAGATCCTAGTGAAAATGTTTGTCAGTTCACTTGCCAAAGGTTTGTGGTTTCCCCTGGCACTTGGTTTCCTCCACCATCCCAAAACTCGATATAAGTGAAAAATTCTCAACTGAGTGTAAAAGACCATTACTCCACTCTACTCCACTGTATTGTAAGAAACCAAATGAAGGTAATATCAAGTTTAAAGACTGTGGACTAATTAATACCATGATGTACTCTAACAGGATGTATGCCAAATGCTAGGAAATATAGACTTGGTTTATTTGACCCAGAATTACTCAGTTTCATAAGTCTCATTTATTGTCATCAATTTTTCAATAGAATATTGTACAGAAATTAAAGAACTTAAAAATGACAAAACTAGAGATAACATCCACTCTAAAAATGACAAAACTAGAGATAACATCCACTCTAAAAATGACAAAACTAAAGTATTTCTTAAAGTATTTGTTTTCTCCACCATTTCAAAACTGATACTTCTAATAAGGGGAAATGATTCAACTAGGGGACGTTCAAACAAACATTATGTAAAAACTAGTTAATGATACCTTTTGTCCACTTATTCCAGTTGGTTAATATTTCAGACAGATATCTCTGCCAAGCCTGTTTATGCTTTGCCTCTACTTCAAGTTTCTGTTCCTTTCGTAGACACCAAGTCTTGAACACCTGAATTAAAAGAAAATCCTTATTAACAATTGAACACCTGTATTAAATGAAAATTCCACTTTTAAATGAACATGATTGTTAAATGATTTATAGGGCCCATTTATCGTTTTTCAATTCCCAAACTTTAGGATGTTGAATACGAAATATTTAAGGTTAAGAACTTATACTTATTAACAAGAAGATGTTCAAAGAATTTCAATATTCCCCCCTTTATGGGACCTCAAATGAGATACCCCCTTTATTTGTGCATATCTAAAAGCCCTTCACCTAGATATAACCATTTCCTTATATCATTAAATCTGGTTTATTGTGGTTTGAAAGAAGTATAAGAGATGTGGATGACTAAAATGTAAAATGTTTACAGAGGTATGACAAAGACAGATGGTGTACAATGTACAATAAAAAAAGGAAAAGAAAAAGACAAGAGAATCTGATTACAATGTGCTTGTAGATATTACCAAAGATTTAAGATGTGTTTCTCTAAAGCCGTTGGATTTTCTTCTTTGTTCAGCTTTGTTGTGTGCCCATGTTTTCCATGCTGAGACAACTCTGTAACAAAGAAAAATTGGATATACATTTGTATTTGTTCAATCATTTACCCCTTGAAAAAAGAAAAGAAAATTATACCTAACAATAAAGTTAAACCTTAGTCATTATTTCAACTTTATAAACTGTATCAAGACTACTAACGATCTTTTTAATTTCATGTTACCCTCTTTTTACAAAATTTGTCCAAAAGAAAATTCATTGCATGAAATTTTCATGAAAATCTATTCATAGATGTAATAATATGAAAGAATGATATGCCAATTATAAGGGTTTTTTTTCTTGTTATCAATTTAGAAGTAAATATTTAAAAAAGTGCTTGAAAAAAAAGTAAATACCAAAGTGTGTTAGACCCCTATTTTGAGTTTTAACATACGTTAAGATGAGTATATATAAACAAATACAAGTAAAAGTAAGTAGTGCAAAGAAGTAAGATTTTCATCAAATTTATTTAATTTTACCTTGACATTTGTTTTGAAATAATAATATGAAATGTGTATGAAATTAGCTAGAAAGACATGATGGTCAACAGGGCCCTTAAATTTTTAATGTTGGTAGCCCAAATGAAAAGTTAATGGCCCTGAAATATGGAAGTTTGTATGTCTCTTTAATTTTGCCAATTAAACCTCATATTAACTTTACTGTATGTATTGTTGTGTCTTTGCTATACACGTACTGTCTTTTGTCTGTTTTACTAGTATAAAGTATTGTTCATTAATGTAGATTTTTATTACAGTGAAACTTGTGAAAACCGGACCCTGGAAAAACCGGACGTGTATGCTTGTCCCGATTTACTCTCTTCCTTATTCTATATGATAGAAAACTTAATAAACCGGACGCATTTCACCGTCCGGATCATAAAAAAGTATATATTTTCACCTTTGTAAACCGGATTCGATTTTCTGATTATGAAAAAAAACGAAACCGAAACCGAGAATTTTATTGAAATTTTTTAAACTTGCAAATTTGTAACAAAATGACTGTTATTTTCGATATTTTAAAAACATTTACTACAAATAAAAGTAAAAGTAATTTCTGATATCATAAATAACATCAATTAACTTTAAGTAAAATAAAACTGAAAGAAATACAAATTATTACCGTCATCAAATGGCTTTAGTATATATTAACACGTGTGAAAGGTGTCATAAATAAACAATAATTATCGGATTAAATCGAGGTTAGCGATTGTAACGCGTTAATTTTTAAAGGAACATCTTTGTTGGTTCATTTTGCTGGTATGACTGGATACCACAGTGATAATTCACAACTTTCTCCGCTATCTTAAATCGACAAAATTTCAGTCAAGATTGATATTTTAAGGTTACACAAAACTTCAGTCAAGAAAAGAATTGAATAGAATAGTCGAAGTTAAGATGACATTGAATCCTGAAATTATTCGGCTCTCAATCGAACAACTGAATAGACAAAACATTCTGCGCAGTCAGATGATGGAAAAATAAGGAAAACAAGTTTCTTAACAATGGAATGGCAGTTGTTATTATTTCAAGGAGACAATTATACATCATAATGATGATGTCTGATCCCACCCGTCTATCATTTCATGATAGTTTATTTGAGATAAATAAAACATTAAAATACAAGCAACCTACCCAAAAAATTTTAGATTATCACTTTACGTTGTATTTTAAGTTTATTGTTTCGAATAAACCACATGTACATGTGTTACCCATGGCTACACATCCCAAAGGGAGATAACATAAATGGATCTGCTACTTATTATCAAAGGCAGTGAACTCTAGCAAATAACCTTAATAAACCAGATCCTGTGAAAAAACCAGATTTTTTTCAAGGAACGGAGCCGATTCCGGTTTTCACAAGTTTCACTGTATATTGAAACAAAATACCGCAAAGTTAGGCATCTTGAGGAAACATCTGCCTGCTATAGGAGAACTGATAGGTTAAACGAAAGAACCAAACAGACTTGGAACTCTATGAAGTTGGTGACCCGAGCAAAAAGTTAATAGCCTCAGGCCATTGGGCCCACAGTAATTTCACACACTGTTTGGGGCTTTGGTATTTAAGAATTTTCACTGACATGAAATTTCCTGGTTTTTTTCACTAACCCATGGAATACCAAAATTTTACATTTCTTGTTTAAACACATGGCTATGAAGACAAAATAAAAATAAAAATTTAAATATCACACACACACACACACACACAGAGAGAGAGAGAGAGAGAGAGAGAGAGAGAGAGAGAGAGAGAGAGAGAGAGAGAGAGAGAGAGAGAGAGAGAGAGAGAGAGATGCCCACAATAAAAACTTACTTTTGCAATAAAATATTATTATAAGCTGTCCTCAACTTATGTATTTGTTGGAATTTGAAATACCAAATAGCAAAGTATTTTTTGGTGTTTCTCTTGCAGAGTCTCTGTACTATGACTTCTTCTTTGGGAATTAAACTTTGTTCTTCTGATGTCACGTTGGTCCATAAATGTACAATTTTCTCTTTCTGTCTCTTATCTTGAGCCTGAAAATATTCAATATTGGTCAAATTCATACCACTGGTTTAAAAACAAGTAAGATTTTGATGCTATCCAAAATACTAGACACAGGCAAACTGAACACTATTTTTGTCTAGAGTAGATGAAATCAGATACAAAGTAGTCCAGTAATGTCATTATCATCTTTCTTGAATTGAGTTGTTTCGAGAAAATTTCATTCTCTCTCTCTCTCTCTCTCACACACACACACACACACACAAACACACACACACACACACACACACACACACACACACACACACACACACACACACACACACACACACACACACACACTATGCCCAGAGCCATTCATGGTCTGGTGGAGTTTTTGCTCTGCGGTTTATACTTTGTTGTACTTGCCATGGATTTGGTGGATTTGATGAAACATGATAATCGTTTGGTGCCATCATCAACTTGCATTTCATTTAAGTTCTAGTTACTGACAAAATTTTATTTTGCCATGAATCCTTTTTTTCATCATACCCAAAGTCGATTCATAGTCTGGCAGAGTGTAAGGATCAGTGAGTTGTATACATTTTTATCAAAGAGCTACTATTTTTTTTTCATTTCATGTTTTGTTAAAGTTGCCATAAATTTTAGCGATAGTGGTTATTGCTAAGCCATACACTTACACCTTCTATTGTCTATTTTGTTGTTATTTCATAAAAATGTAGATTTAATATTAGTACCTTTCAATATTACACATGTAAATAAATGACATCTGTCATTAAATTATATAAATGTTGTCATGCAGTACCAGGGGCCTCGGTGGCCGAGTGGTCTAAAGGGCGCACTTACAGATCACAATGCCTCACACCGCCTGGGTTCGAATCCCACTTGGGACAGATCCTAGCGTGAGAAAGTTTGTCAGTTGGCTTGCCGTAGGTTGGTGGTTTTCTCCTGGCACTCTGGTTTCCTCCACCATTCCAGAACTGACCGCCTCGAAATAAGTGAAAGATTCTTGACTGGGGCATAAAACACCATTCCTCTACTCCACTCATGCAGTATCTACTGAATGATCAGAAATGGTGATGAATCACTCCAAGTAACAACACTTTATAAGTGTAAAATCATAAATATAACATCTGTTATATCTTTTTATATAAAGACATCAACCAATAAACATAAACTCTAAGGAATTTGATGTCTCATACTCTCCTAAAGGCATCATAGAGTTGGTTTAGGTTATAAACTGACTTTATTAAATGACAACATTAACATTTGCACACACCAACATCAACGTACGACCAGAAAAGTAAAATCTAAGTCTTACTTCATAGTGACTATAAGGGATTGGATTGGATTAGTCAAGATTCTTTCACTTATATTGAGGTGGTTAGTACAGGGATTTGAGAGAAAACCAGAGTATCTGAAAATAAACCACGACCTTCTACAAGTGAACTAACAGACTAACTCACATGAGGATCTGCAGGAGTGGGATTTGAACCTAGGGCCAAGCAATCAGAGGCAGTGTGATCCATATGAGTGGCTTTAGACCATTTGGCAAACAAGGCCTGAATGACTATAATAGGATGAGATGATATAAATTATAACACACCTTGTTGTACCACTGGGGAAATATCTTTCTGTAGACCATTAGGGCATGATGGTGGCTTGCAAGGGCAGACAACTTCTTCTTCCACTGTCTCTCACATTTGTAGTCTAACAAGAGCTTAAATGTTTTCCTCTTCATTAACATTTCCTAAAGAATAACACAAAACACATTGAAATTTTAAATACATGTTGATAGGTAAGCGAGTTATGTTGTTTTTGCCTGTATGTCCAGATCAAGATTGTTTCATTAATATTGAGACTTCGCTCTTTCTGCACTGAAAAACCTTAGCATAGTTTATGGCAATATCACTGAGGGTTTATATGTGTAGCAGTTTGGATAGCTCAGTTGTTAGAGCACTTGCCTAAAATGCTGGAGGTCCCAGTTTGATACCCAGGCCGATCCTGCATTTTCCTGTTAAATATGCATACAGATGCCATACCTACTGTAAAATTAGTTTTTAATAATTAATTTTAAAAGATTTTGTTGTTTTTTTATGTATAAATGGTGAATATTTTGCTAAATAACATTTGCTAGCCTTTTTACAAGTCTAAAAATCTAGATTTACCTGGCTACAATATAAAATACAAACTTCTACTACACCCACCATAGTGGTTACTTATCGTAAATACAAACAGCTACTAGATTATATAACTGTTCTTAAAATCACATATAGATGTGGGGGAAAGAACATCACAGTGGATTCTATCTGAAAAAAAATCTTCACTTTTTATGATGGATTTTGTTTTTGATTTACATTGGTTGATTTAACAATTGTATACCCAAATGAATTACTAATTCAGTTTAGCCATTAATTCAGTGTACTTTGTTTTAACAAGTTCCACTATACTTTTTAAAAGGAAATTTAATATGAAGCAAATTGTTTTTGCTGACAAGCAATATTCATGTTTAAATTTACTGTGTGTTTTCCCTATAACCACTGTAATGAATTCTCATCACATTATCAGATCAAAATTGTCATGCAGCCTGTGACTAGAAAATATGGTATCAGTGGTTTTGTTTGCCTAAAATTACCACAGAATAAAGGTAGTTTCCCCTTGAGAAATAAGACTAAAATTTCCCAATTTGACAACTAAAATTCCCCAAAAGGCAGCAGTGACACACAATCAAATAGTTTAAGTTAAATCCGGTTGTCCAAAACTGTTCTGACAGACAAAAAATGTTAGATATTGTCACAATATAAGACTTGAATGACGCAATGAATTTCATAATTCTGAGCGTAATATGTGACATAAAAAGGGTCAAAATTTTCCCAATCTGAAAGGTAGAAGGTTGTTTTTAAAAACCATAGCAAAATCACTGGGTATAAGCAATATATTACATCATGTCAACTCATACATCATCATAACATTAACGTCCAACAACATGGCTGTTACATCTAGTGCCGTTACATGATTTTCTTGTCCTGGGATTTAAAATTTAAAACATCATAGTCATTTGACTGTGGATGAATATAATATGACAAATATAAGCAATAAACTATTGATATATAGTGATTGTATCC
This sequence comes from Tegillarca granosa, assembly GCA_029721355.1. Lineage (NCBI taxonomy): Eukaryota > Metazoa > Mollusca > Bivalvia > Arcoida > Arcidae > Tegillarca > Tegillarca granosa. The sequence continues at coordinate 23,780,896 of CM056597.1, forward strand.
TTAAGTCTTCTTTTGCAGCTGTGACCTTGGCCTTTCAACAAATGACCTTGAACCATATATCAAAATGATCGCTGTCGCAATACCTACAATATTCGAATATGCATGCCTATACAAAAAGTTATTAGTTTATAAGATAATTAGCAATTAAAGTCTTCTTTTGCAGCTGTGACCTTGGCCTTTCAACATATGATCTTGTACCATATATCATTATGATCACTGTCGCAATACCTACAATATTCTAATATACCTGCCTATACAAAAAGTTAATGGTTTTCAAGATAATTAGCAAGTTAATTCTTTTTTTGCAGCTATTACCTTGACCTTTCAACATATGACCTTGAACCATATATCAAAATGATTGCTGTCACATTATCTACAATATTCTAATATACATGCCTATACAAAAAGTTAATTTTGACAGACTAAAAATGTTAGATATTGTCACAATATAAGACTTGAATGACGCAATGAATTTCATAATTCTGAGCATAATATGTGACATAAAAAGGGTCAAAATTTTCCCAATCTGAAAGGTAGAAGGTTGTTTTTAAAAACCATAGCAAATCACTGGGTATAAGCAATATATTACATCATGTCAACTCATACATCATCATAACATTAATGTCCAACAACATGGCTGTTACATCTAGTGGCGTTACATGATTTTCTTGTTCTGGGTTTTAAAATTTAAAACATCATAGTCATTTGACTGTGGATGAATATAATATGACAAATATAAGCAATAAACTATTGATATATAGTGATTGTATCCTTAAGTCTTCTTTTGCAGCTGTGACCTTGGCCTTTCAACAAATGACCTTGAACCATATATCAAAATGATCGCTGTCGCAATACCTACAATATTCGAATATGCATGCCTATACAAAAAGTTATTAGTTTATAAGATAATTAGCAATTAAAGTCTTCTTTTGCAGCTGTAACCTTGGCCTTTCAACATATGATCTTGTACCATATATCATTATGATCACTGTCGCAATACCTACAATATTCTAATATACCTGCCTATACAAAAAGTTAATGGTTTTCAAGATAATTAGCAAGTTAATTCTTTTTTTGCAGCTGTTACCTTGACCTTTCAACATATGACCTTGAACCATATATCAAAATGATTGCTGTCACATTATCTACAATATTCTAATATACATGCCTATACAAAAAGTTAATTTTGACAGACAAAAAATGTTAGATATTGTCACAATATAAGACTTGAATGACGCAATGAATTTCATAACTCTGAGCGTAATATGTGGCATAAAAAGGGTCAAAATTTTCCCAATCTGAAAGGTAGAAGGTTGTTTTTAAAAACCATAGCAAAATCACTGGGTATAAGCAATATATTACATCATGTCAACTCATACATCATCATAACATTAACGTCCAACAACATGGCTGTTACATCTAGTGGCGTTACATGATTTTCTTGTTCTGGGTTTTAAAATTTAAAACATCATAGTCATTTGACTGTGGATGAATATAATATGACAAATATAAGCAATAAACTATTGATATATAGTGATTGTATCCTTATAACTGTCTAGGCTATTCCAGACAAACTTATTGTAACACACTAACAAACATTAATCAGTTCCCCTGAAATAGCTATAGCATTTTTATTTATAGTAATTTTTGAGGTGTTCAAGTGGCACAGTGGTTAGCACTTCCGTCTATAACCAATGTGACCAGGGTTCGATCCCCAGCATCGTATGTGATAAGGTATGAGCTCACCTGCTTGAGCACATGGGTTTTTCTCTGGGTTCTCCGGTTTTCCTCCCACATTAAGACCTCACGTGCGCTACAATTCGGGCCAACGAGCTAGATTAATATAAGTTGCACAACTTGTTTCTAAATCGTTGTAAAAGAAATAAAGTTTAATTTTTTAAAAAATAGCTATAGCATTTCTAGGACCATAATTACTATAACTCAATAGTGCATCTGATGATAATTTGCACAATACTGATTGGTCACCTACATGAGTTCTATTTCGTATAGTTTCTGGAATTTCTTGACAAAGAAAATAATGCCCTTGAGAGCATGGTGCTGTTGTTTTTCGAGATGCCTGCAGCTCAGGCACTATACTCCTAAGACAATACTAAACTTGCACAGGCCACGTGAACATATAACTATCTATAAATAGTACAATGATTAACAATAAACATTAACCCAGTGATGTTTGGCCTTGGTACAATCTGTGTAATAATCCCTCCATTCTCTGAACACCATTTTAGTCTCCATCTGGTTACAGAGACTGATCACTTGAGCTGACAACTGTTTAAATTGTCTCTGTTGAGCTGTATACTCCTTCCACTGGTCAAATATGGTACTTAAAGGATAAAATCGGATCCTTTTTATCACCAGGAACACAATTTCCTACAACAAAAATACATATTTAGAGTTCATGATTTGAAATTTGAAAAATGTGTTTTTTTTTATTATACTTTAGATCTAGTCTTAATTAAGAAAATGGTATGTTCTAGTTTATTTGCATTCTGATCTGCAAAGAATTAAAAAATTAAAAAAAAAAAAATAATAATAAGATTTTATAACAGCTCAAAAGTTAAAGCTAGATGGATCATAGTCCTGAATTCTCACCTGAGGATAGATAGCTTGGATGAGCTAAAAATGGATCATAATAAGTATTTTAAACAAACCTTTAATCTTTCTGTTTTTACAGCTTGTTCCATGGCAAATCTGGCATCAATAAAACTTGTGTTAGACAAAGATGGCTGAAAGTCCACTTCCTGTAGAGATCTGTCTAAATCTACACTTACACGACTCAATGCTGGAGAAAATAACCTGTAAATGAAAGAAAATGATGAATGTATTATTATCAAGGATAAGGTCAAGGTCACAGGTATGTAAATCCAAAACTGGGAATTCTATATCAAATGTATGCCATAAATAGGAAACACAGATAGGAGGATTAAACAAAAGAACAGGACAGCACTACTGTAAGCTCAGGCATAACAATTAATACCCCACCCCCCCACATACACACACACAAAACAACATTGCTTGTCTAGATTGATATTTTTTGTATATATAACCATGGTAACAGCATTGCAAATTGCAGGGCATGATGTTTTGTTTGAATGATATATTGACACCTTAGATACACAAAACAATTTTATTGATTTTAAACATAATTTGCACCTATTAATACATTATTTGAACGATTCTATTCACTAATTATTCAACTTAATTAACATTTTAAATGCTGCCATGAAGCTTATTTAAGAAACTTTAATCTGGATGCTCAAGAAGCAAGCTAAAAAAAAAAAATAATAATCTAATTAAAACTAAAACATATAACAACCCAAATACATGTGTATATCAAATACATCCTAATTTCTCACCTTTTAATTGGAGTTCCTAGTGTTGATGATGAATAAGGACTAAGATGGCCACTATCAACATCAGCCTCTCCATCGAAATCCTCAAACTCAGTTAATGCACGTAACTGGTCACTGATACCGCCTACAAATAAACAAAGAGAATAATACATTATTCTGATCCATGAACAGGGAATTTTCTATAACTAGAAAGGGTGTTGAACTTTGACTTTCCAACCCAATTTGTCTGCCAATTTTTAAAAATATATATGCCTGTACAAAAAGTTAAAAGTTTTCAAGATACACTTACAAATATTTTATTTAAAGCAATTTCCCCACTGCCTTGTCATTTTCCCGTTTTGAGCCCCAATACTACCATTTGTGCAAATCAATAACTAGATGATCTGAGAAAAATATATATAAAGTAACTAAGGTATACCTCTTCTACATTCTGAGAAGATTTTCACTATTTCCCCCTTTATGGGGTCCCAAGAGGACATAATTCCTTCATTTGTGGAAATCTGAAGGGCCTCCAATAAAGCATGATGGTAGCCAAGTTTCAATGAATTTTGCTCAGTGGTATTGGAGGAGAAGATTAAAATGTAAAAAGTTTACGCACGATGCCCAATTTGTCTGCCATATGTTCAAATTTTTAAAAATTTGAAAAAATGACATAGAAAACCAATTATGATCCAATATCTGCAGATATTAAAGCAATAGCATTCAAGTTATTACCAGTATTCATTTGCCTCTGAAGAAAGCATTTGTAGTCTTTCATAAACAGTTTTATTGTTAATTTTAGTTTATTGTCCTTTAACAAATGTACCATGTAACAGCCATCAAAACAATTACAAAAAAGAACATACAATTATGTTTCTTATTTCTTATGGAAGCAAGGTTTTGATTTTAAAGATTTTCTAATTTCCTGCATGATAACATGCCCAATTAGAAACTTACAAAGCTATTTTTCTCAAAGTAACTTCCATCAAACAATAAAACTTGAATTAAATTATCAGATAATCAATTTAAATACCAAGACTTTTACATCTGTCACAGGATATAAGCATTTCCAGAACATATCGTTACTATGCTGTTCAGCAAAAAGTCCCAGTAACTACAATTTAACCCCAATGTTTTAACGTACATTAACATGATAACTATTCCTTTAAGTCTAGTTATAATTCCAAATCTAGATGCTACTTTAAATGCAAACAAAACAATTCTCAGCTCTGTGTCAAACAAAAGACTATGCTGGCTACACATTTGATATATAAAAATAAAAATAAAATAAGATAATAAAAAAAAAAACCAAGTTGACAAAAAAGAAAGTATGGTCATGTTTCTCATTTCTTACTTAAGCAAGGTTTTGATTGATTTTTTAAAAATATCCTCAATGCTAACATGCCCATTTAAAACTAAAATGTGGGCCAACAAGTAGGATTATATAGAATTTCTGATTTCTATTAGAAACTGCAAATGTATGAGCATATTTTTATCATGTAAAACATGATATATTCCCACAAATAGCTAAAGATTCTGATATTTGACATGTCCCTGGCCATCCTACTGATGTTTTTATCATACCAATTCAAAAAGATCTTTGTGTTGTCAAAACAAAATTTTTGTCCCTAAAGACTTACTATATAAAAGGGAGACAACTCCGAAAGATATAAAGAGCTATGATTAATCCATACAAAGTAGAACTGCAAGCAAATAGACAGAACAAGTGACTTACTAAAGAAAAGATAGAGAGAAAGAACAAATCAAACAGTATTACATATTAAAATATCTCAATGAATACAATTGTTAAAAATTTGTGCAATATACATATATGTACACAGTTTATGAGTATAATTAAATTCTAATTATAAAAGTTAACAAGAGCTATCAGAAAAAAAGGATAGCTTACCAAATCGTTAACATTTGATGACGACACTTATGCTCAAATCGGAAGTATTACACATGTCAAATTTGCCTGTATTTTATACTCGACAAGTCAAAATTTAAAGGTTAAAGTGAAATTATGATGCTGATATTTACAAATTTAATTATTCAAATTAATGTTAAATATTTAGTAAATCAAAAACAGTGCTTGTATTTTAATTCACAATTTTTAAACATGACACTGAGCACATGTAAATTAGATTACTGAAGTGTAAATGTCTTTGTTTTTCAGAAATGCTGATAAATATATTTCCTGTCCAATCCCAACTCCACTGCATTAACACTTCATTATACTTACCCTTAGATTTTAAAAGTTTATATAAGAATGGTCTTTTAAATGTAAATTCAAAATCAACTTAAAATTCAAACAGTAACAAACAAAGTACATCATAGAATCAACTAAAGTTCCTAAAGAAGTAATGGTATTAAAAAGTTCTGAATGTCTCATCGAGGAACATCATGAATTTAATTTTTTTTTCTAGTGGTAGATGTGCAATAGATGTGATCAGAGTAAAAGACAAAATGTATTATTGATTTCTTGTCAAAAACCATGGTAATATTGGTTCTATGATGGTGAATTGAGAAAAACTTTTATTTCTGAGAACAAATCACTGTTTTCTGAATTCAAATTGAGGAACACTTTGATATCTGAATACAAATCATTGTTCTTTGATGTCAAATGGAGGAACACTTTGATATCTATGTGCAAATAACTGTTGTCAGAAGTCAATTGGTGTAATGGTTTGATATCCAGGTCCAAATCATTGTTTTCTAATGTCAAATGGAGGAACACTTTGATATCTGAGTGCAAATAACTGTTATCATAAGTCAATTGGAAGAATGCTTTGATATCCAGGTACAAATCATTGTTTTCTGTGTCAAACAAAGGAACACTAATATCTGAGTGAAAATAACTGTTATCCAAAGTCAAATGAAAAAACACTTGAATATCTCAGTACAAATCATTGTTCTCTAATGTCAAACGGAGGAATGTTTTGAAATCTAAGTGCAAATAACTGTTGTCATAAGTAAAACGAAGGAACACTCTCATATCAAGGTAAAATGTAATGCTTTTTGGTCTCAAACAGAAGAACACTTTAAAATGTCAGAACAAATCATTGATTTCAAACATGCCTTACAGAATATTCAGGTCATTGCATCATAATTCAGATATCAATACAAAAATAATTTGTAATTTTTTTTTTTTTTTTTTTTTTTTGCTTACAAAATTAAAATAGTTTTATGGTATGTCTAATTTTTGCACCACCAACATTATCTCAAAATACTTATTCAAAGATAAAAAAACTATGATGCCAAAGACATGATCATTGATATGCTTTTTTTTTAAGGCAAAATGAAAATAAATTTCTCTATACACAAAAAATTTTCAAAACTGAATCTAAAATATATACAATCTGATCATTCTCATCTGCTTACCTGGTTCAGATCCAGTGGAGTTCGTAAACTCATCTTGATATGGCGACTGTAATCCCAGACGTGTAGCAAACTTGTGTACAGCTTCCATCAATCCATACTTTGTCACTTCATTCCATTTTACAAACAGCTGCTGTAGCAGTTTGCGACTCTGCATTTTCCTATACTCCCTACATATTGCAATAAACATGCATAATGTAAATATTACAATAAACATGCAAAAAGTTATCATACTGCCAAAACTACTGATAAAAAAAATAATATCAATTTTAGTTTGTGAATATCATCTGATTATTTTTGCTTTAGAATAAATTTACAGTTTTCATGAGTTTTTCTTCTACTGCATATTTTAAATAATTTAAATAGAATTAAAAAATTATGTATTTCTAGCAAACGTGTTATAAAACACTTTCACAAATGTTGTCTTTTTTCAAATCAATATATTGCATCTAATGACTTATCATATAACTTCTGAACCAGAATAAATACCTGACATAATAAATTAGACCTAGCAACCCTCCCCCCCCCCCCCCCCCCCAAAAAAAAAAAAAGAAAAAAAATTAATAAATAAATTTATTAAACACTGTAACACTCTGATTAATTACCTAGCAACCAGAGTAGCTCTGAAATGTCTTCTCCATGAAGTAAATGATGACTTAATTAGATTTACTGATCTCTGCTGTTCCATCAATATGGTTACCTCCTCCCGTTCTGTTATTTGCTGCTGAATATTTGTGAACCACAGGTCAAAATAGTATTTCAGTAAAGATGTATTCCACTCCTGAAAATAATAAAAACAAAACAATTATTAAAGGAACCAAGATAAAATAAAACTAATATGGTCACAAATCATTCTATTTTGGGCTCAAAATATCTATAATTCAATGAAATTCACAATTCATTATTTAACCCTTAAAGAAGTTTAATGACAAGGGTTTTATTTAACTCCAAACAAAATTTTCAATTTGAACATTATTTCAATTTTGAAGTTTAAACTTGAGTTAAGACATTTCTGTCATATAATTTTAATTTTTAATGATTTATGACAAGATTTTGAAGTAAAAAAATATACAATAGTCACTGCAGTGTGTTTCATCAGTTTATGGTCTTTTTTGTGAAATTTTACATAGTTATTTCCCCTTGCACAGTATTAGCCAAATTAAACAAACTTCATACTTCCTATCATGATTGATTATGAAAAAAAAAACCACAATAATGAAAGCAAAAGTTTATTCTTGATTGCACTCTATCTTTGCAGAGTAAAAATATGTACCAAAATGTCTGAAAATGGCAAAGAAATATAAAAATCAGTTAAACAAAATTACTTCTATTATACAATCTTTAAAGATAATACTGGTGTACACTTTTGTTTATGTCTTTATTTTGCACCCCTTAACTTTTTGGGACCAAATATGGTCCCAATAGCAAACACATGTAAAAACCCCTTTTGTTCAGATTATCCAGACAAGAATTGTCAGGGAAAACAGCATTACTCACATACCATGTTCACTAAACACACTGCCACCCCTAGTTTGTCTATTCTGTTCTTACAAGCAAGTAAAAAAAAGAGAAATAATTTTTTTTCTCCTACCTGTATTTCCTTTGCTTCCATTTTGCCATGAAGCTGACTGAAGGCCTTATCTCTCCAGTATACAAACATACTCTTGACTAGATTCTTCTGGTAGAATTTTACCGCTGCATGTTTCCGTTTGATGACAAAACGCCATCCATCTACACAACGCTTCAACTGGTTCTTTAGAGTTCTCTGTTTAACATCTTTCTCTATCTGATGTAGCTGATATTGTTGTCTGTAATAGAACAATTAGTTATGTAAGCAACAAAAATTTATCAATTATATGTAGTGATCACATGTAGCGATAATCAGTTATGATCAGTAAGTGGCGTGTCGAGGCCTTTCTATTGCAAAAATGATTATGTTATCTAAAAATAATTGGTAAGGAAAATGTTACATTCATGGAATTCATAATCATCTTTTCTATTACAGTTTTATGCAGCTCATCAAATATGTAACATTTACATGGTGACTATAATCAATTGGCTAGTTTCCATTCTTTCATCAAAGTTAGTGAGATACTTAACTAAAAATGACAATATAAGCTTTAATGTTTCGTTTTTCACTTTTCACCATATATTTTTCATAAATACAAAATGTTTGAAATAAAAAAATAATTTATTTTGCAAGAGCCACCTGGATGTTGGTGGTTTTAAGAAGATAAATCCAGAGCACATGTACTGATTGGGTTGGGGTAAAACTTAGTCTTTTCCATGTTTTTTATCTATATATTGTTTTTCTTTATATATATATATATCAAGTTTAATTATTACCCAAATACTTCAGTCAAGTTTGATTTGGGATGAATTCTTGCAAATCTAAACAGTGATAGGGTACCTGTATGTGTCGAGTGTTTTGGGTTTGAGGAGTGATTTACTATACTTACTTCCAGGACGAGAAAAGTTTAGCTAAACGAGATCTAATGTACAAATCTTTACTTTTCCTACACTGCGCTTTATGTTTGACCAGATTCTGCCATTCATCAAACACTCTACAATATAAAAGAAATATGTTTTTTGATTTGGTTTTTTTATGTTAACAACTACAGTAGTTCGATAACTCGAAGTGCACAGGACTTTAGTGGTGACTTCGAGTTATCGGGGTGTTTGAGTTATCCAAGTTGAAGGATGACGTCGTCTTAATATTTGTTTTCACTACAAAAATCTTTGATGCTGTAAACAGTTACCAGAACATGAATGTAATGCAATAGAGAAAAACACTAAATACTAATACTAATAGATACTTTCGAAACAAAAATTAATAAATAAGGTATTAAAGAATTGATATTGACAACAAAGGCATGCGAAACATGTTCTTTTATTTAAAAATCACGATGTATATGAACCACTGAATGGGAAACGAGATACATGTACATGTTTACCTGGTTGAAAAAATTTTTTTTAAAAAAGTATAAACTCAGCTCTCATGTATAAATTACCTTGTAACAATGTGTCTTTCTCTTCTTATAAGCATTGGTTTGATTGTAAGTTGTTGTTGTGTTGCAACCCTCCATATTTTGAATCGTCGTAGCAGTTCAGATTTCTCTAGTATTTTACGAGTATGATCAGCTTCCTGTTTTTCTGCTTCAATGTTTTGTTTCGCTAAAAGCCATCTACTAAACATAACTAAAACAAAAGATAATGAATACTAGTATTATAATAGGCACATATGAATGGTACAAATTCCTTTAAATAAAGTAACAATTACTCAAGTGTTTGTACAGAAAATAGGTAACATTTGCCTGTTATACAGGCATTTAAAAACCAAATATCCAGGTTGTAAGAACATCTGATTCATTCCAAACAATTTTTAAATATTGCTCTGTCAAAAAATGTTTCATCAAAATCTTTGGCTACAAATATTCACACAAGTTATGTTACAATTCCTCTTCTGTTTTTTTTTTCATGTTTTTTACATTGCATACATTACATACAAATTTACCTTGCAAGCTCTTTCTGCCTCTATGTAAGCTAAGTTTCATCCAAAAGTTCGGACATGAATTATTCACACAAGTGGTATGACAATGCTTTTACGATACAAACTTAACATGTAAATTTACTTGGCAAGCCCAGAAAGAATTTTTTTCTTACCTCTTTGTAAGTTTAGTTGTCTGTCTGGTTCAGAGGTTTGTAAAAGATGCTGCAATCTGCTCTTGTGACATTTTCTCTTCCACCTGTCCACAGCTTTTCTATAAATAAATTTGAGATATACAAATCAGTTATGTCTATAACATTACTGCAATCTATAAAAATGTCTTTTCAATGATCATGACTTTGAGAACATACATATACAAATGTATAGATTTTGTAAGGAATGTATATAGAATGATAAAAAACAGAGCAATGAACCTATTCTGTTTAATTAAATTGGAGAATTATCAAAAGTGTGAACAGCATTCATTTAATTCATTTGTATTATATTCAGATCTAATACTTTTAATAAATTCATGAAGAAACACTAGCAATACAGCAGATTTTATCATTTAAAACAAATTAAATTATTATTTTTCAATTCCAAAAATCAAAGTCAAAAGCATAAGTCCTAAATACCCCCTCCCCAAAAATGAACTGAAAAGTGCCTTTGTAAGTCTAGTCTTACTTTAATATATAGGTAAGTATGATAAAAAATGTAGTATATCTCAATATACAAACCTAACACAGGAGTTAGACCAGAAGGTCTGAGCTTTCTGTACATCCAATCTATCCTGAAATTTAGACCTCCAAGTTTTCCAGAATTTCTCTTCTTTCTTCAGATTAAGCTTATTAACAAACTCTTTGTGAATGACCCTGAAAACATTAAAGTAAACATTGTTACTGACAAGATTTTATGAAATGAAGCTCAAAATCTGGAAATAAACTCAAGTATACAGATTTTCCATTTCCTTATATGGTCAATTAATGAGAGGGTTATTGAGGCCATACTTATCAAGATATGTGTTTTAAATGCAGGATTAAAGGCCTCCGTACAGTAAGTCTCATATTGGAGCTAAAAGAAATTAAGAAGAAACAGACTCGCCTTGAACTATTCTGAGCTATGAAAATGAAAGCATCTGAACACAGTCTGTAACAGATCATAAACTAAATGACAGATTTACAGTTGGTGGCATATGGCCAAGTGATAAAAATGTTTTAATTAGCAAACAAATGAATACAATTTGAAAATTTTAACACCAATACTTAACCCATAATTATGACATATTGTTGTTTATAATTTAGTGTTACTGTAACTCTAAACAAAATACCTATGAATACTACACTGCCATCAAGAAATAATTGTACATGTTGAAACCTGGTCCTATCATTACAAACCTACAATCTTCATACAATTAATTGTTGAAAACATCATTCTGGAAAAATTTGGTGTTTTTCAGCTAAATTACTGTTTTTATCTTGAAAAATATATTTTTTCACCAAATTTTTCTATTTTTCCCCAAATTTTTTTTTTAAAAAAAGTCCAAAAAACTGTTTTTTAAAGCTGCATTAAGTTTTTCTAGAAAAAAATTAAAACGGTGCTGATCTAATTAATGATGTTTCTAATGAACAATGTTACATTTGGTTCAACGATAAAAGCTCGAATGAATACAGAAATAATAGTGATTTCCCAGTGAGATGAAGCCTGTCAGATCTAATTTTAGAACATGGTTACGTCATAAAAAACCAGGTCATTTAAACACAACATACAAAACAGTGAAATACAATAAATTAAACACAGAATTTTATTAAATTTGTCATTTATGACTTTGTTAGGGATAAATAACATCATTGCGAATACATTTGGATATTAATGACGGACAATTAATACAATTTGTCAGATTTCACCTTCGATTCATTGGATTTCCAGTAAATCTGCGCCCACACTCAAAGCAAATTATAATCATAGTTAAACACTGACCAACCCATTAGAGGATTCCGTTTATTTAAAGCTAATAGGAATGAAATTTTAGATAAAGAATCTCACGGATTATGATTAGAAGTTATCTATTCTTGAAAATTATATTTTTAGAAAATCAAAATTTTTTAAGAAAATTGAAAAACTTAATGCAGCTTTAACAACAACAACTTTATGACACACTGTAAATTTAAAAATGTTCCAAGGGAGGTTAAATGTCACTTTTTTCACAGATTAGTAAAAACCACGAAATTCAATATCAATAAATTTTTCTTAATACCAAGGTCCCAAAGGAATGTATTTTCATATAACTCAACTCTAAAAATGTTTTTCCCAACAACTTTTTTTTTTCAATTGCAAAACCATGAAATTTTAACCCAATAAATATATTAATGATTCCACAGTACATTTAGATCACTAATTTACATTAAAACTTTGAAATACTGCTCAAAAACTTCAATATTTCAAATCTATGAATGAAATGTGACATGACAATTTTAATATAAACCTATGACAAATGTAAATTTGTAAAATTATTTCTGGACGGCAGTGTAAATATAACTTAAATGTAACAAATATATATTTATCCTCTTTTAGTACATTCATCATTAAAAGAACAAGAATCACTCATACTTATATGTCTCATTATCACACTTCAATGGTTATGTATGAGATACTTAACACATACAGGGTTCCTATATGACCTATGGCCATAACAATCATGTAAAAATTAACATGTTTCTTACTATTATAGAAATAAAACAAAGAAAAGCCCCAATTAGGGCCTGTATCACTCACCTGGCATTTCATGAAAATAGGGTCAATCAAAAATTTTTCAGAAAACTTTGTTAAATTTGTTAAATGGTCAACATTGGGTATATGGATAATTCAGATTAGTACAAATTTTTCTGCAATATGGTGCTACATTTTATTGACTATTAAGATCACTGGTAATAAGGAAATTGGTCGAGTTGTTTAAATTAAAATGATTTACACATGCATGGACAGACATACACACAAGGCTATAACCAGCTGAGCTAAAAATCAAACTGAAATATTAACAGTCAGTAATCATTAAATAAAACAAAATCTCTCTACCAAAATTTAAATCTAATCAGAACACAAATTAATTAACTCATAACCAAATTAGAAAACATTTTGAAAATAGTTCAAAATTGAGTAAAAAGTTTACCTTAATGGCTGTTTTAAATGTCTATAATGCAAAGTTTATTAATTGGTCTTTAAGTATATATAAATACATATACAGCTGTATATAGTAATATGTACTGTTACACAGTGGTTTGGTGACTTAATATGATTTATACAGGGTCAGCAAAATCCATATCGAGTGAGGGCAAAGCTATAGTCTGTGGGATAAAATGAAGATGATTAACTTAACTTACGAGCAGTTTTCTTGAAACAAAGTATGGTAAGTATACTCTTGTTCCTAGGAACCAAATATTTTTAGTATCAACACATTTTTACTTGTGTCCTTCTTTGTAGTAAGTGTTTGTGAAAAATATGATGTGTTTACTATCAAGTGGTGGCCAGTGACGTTGATCAAGAGAAGTAACTCTCATACTGACTAGAATATTGAATTTGACTGACCCAATATGGTCTATTTTAGGTCACCATGTGACCAGAATCGCCCAATGTTATTGACAGAAACTAGTGAGGAAGGATATTAAATGATATGGATCCTGAAACATTTTTGTTTCAAATTTCAAAACTGCCGAATATGACAGAGCATCTAAAAATAGGATTTTAAAACATAATAATTACCTACTGGTATACTAGAACTTCAAGTAATTAACTCCAGCACTGTATGAATAAATGAATTCACAGATAAAAGAAGGTATAACTGAATATCTTGAATAAAATAAGTTCTTCTGTGTTCATTCAAAAACTCACGTACCTCTAAGAATCAATTTTTCATCAAAATATTTGACGGAGATAAGATAGATTTTCAAATGAGCTTGATAAACGGATTGTTCCTCGTGTATACAAGCAGGAATTTCAAAGAATTGTATGTTTGATTACTGTAGACCAGTGAAAAACTGAGTTTTATTTTGGTATCTTTTGCAGCAGTCATTATAGATTTGTGCTGAAATAAAACTGTGTCAACCATATATAAATTACCCAGAATGCACATTAAATACAGAAGTGATAAAATAAAACTGCAATTATTCTTTTTTTAAATACTGTAAATGAGAAAATTTTTTTGCATTAGTTTTATTTTTGTGAACATTCCCAAATAAACAAGATGTGAGAATAAAAAATCCGCAAAATATTTTATCTTGATAAATTTCACTTGCAGTTTCACTGATTACCATCCAACAACACGAAAATGAAAGCATGTAAATATATTAAAAGACAATACTCACAAAAATTAATTGATGCGAAAATTTCCAGATTTACAGTAAAGCCACAAAAAATGTTGGTGCCAATACAATAAAGCTGTTTTCAGTATTACATTATTACCTTAATTCCTTTTTATACTGAGTGTATAAAGACCACTTCTTCAGGATGTGCCTGACTAGAACTCGCTGTATGTATACAACTGCTACCTCTCGACGTTGTTTGAGTAGTTGTACATTATCAAACCACAGTCTGAGAGATGCTTTAAGAATCTGTTGTCTAATCTCAGCTTCAACTGCCAGTCTATACTGTACATTCTCTTGCCATCTGGTTCTCCAAATGAGGAAGGAGTTCCTGCAAGAATCAAGAATATTTATCATGCAATGTGAACTAAATTAAATTCACATATTTGAGTGTGTAAACTTACCTGGTCAATGTTTATTTTAGTCTTACTGGCATGAAGTGACTTGAAACAATATTTTACCCCAGTTGAGACAACATACCATCACAAATTCAACTGCCAGCATTTCTTTTTGTGCTCATCAACTGTGAGCACTGAAATATTGTAAAAATGAATGTCTTGCTAATTTATATATCAGAATCGGTTTTAAAGAAGGCTTTAACATTTAAATGGTGCCATATATCATTTGTACAGAATATCTAATTATGGAAATTAATTAGCAATGGACCAAAACTTAAAAAATTGGTTTATATTATTTCAAGTTCTAATGACATTTATCAGCCTTTGGTATCTTGCACCACAGAATCCCTTTATCTTTTTAATATAATCTTAATTGGCAAATCATTTGTCAGTAATTAAGTTTCATTCAAGCATTTCCATGACAAAGATTGAAGAAGATTCTAAGATTCTTTTCCTTCATATGTGGTTAGAAAACTTTATATTTTTAAAGGAGAACAGGTGGATTTTTTTTCAGAATTATAAAACAGTGAGTTGTTTAATGTCTGATTTGTATCTTTTTTGCAAAAATGTCCTTCACAGGGGAGCATGGGAGCATTTGATCAAACCACCAGCCCCTGTGTGAAAAATCCACAACTTAAACTTAAACACCTGATCATACATCTCTCTTAACATATTAAAAAAAACTGCAAAAAGTTTAAGAATCTTCAAAATTCAGTTTCTTAGTCATAATTTTTTAATGATACAAAAAGTGCTGACCTTAACACTGACATGAATACAGAACTTAGCCATGACATGAACATTGACAAACAGTGACTTACTTGAGAAGTTTTCTGTTAGCTGATTTTGTGGCTCTGTGTGTAAGTAATTCTTCATGCCACTGTACAAAGTAATGTTTAATGGTCACCATTCTCCAATGTTCTCTACTAATACTCATATCTCTCTGTCTCTCTAATTTACACACATGAGCTGACCTTAGCCATGACATAAACACTCTTCGAAGTTCAACAATCCTGAAATTTGGTTAAAAAAATTATATGTATAGAAATATAAAATGAAAATACTCATGCAATTTGAGACAATTTTTTTCTGCTTCGGGAAATCTCTGATATTGTGCTTAGAAAGCCTAAAAAGTGGTTCTATAAAATTTTTTATGAATACTTTTCCACTATACCTGTAATGTTGCTGTGCCTGGCAGTGTTTCTTGAATACTACCACCATCTCTGTAAATACTACTCTCTGTAGGTGTTCATTGCGGAACTCACTGAAAGATTATATTAACTGTTAATATCAGCTATATGTAAATCAACATTAACAAAAAAAATTAATAGGGATCTTAAATAATTGATACTAGTGATTTAACAATTTGTCTGCTTTCTTTATAGAAGGTTGGCTCTAAATACATACTTTGTTATTAATATCATTGACTTTGAACTTTTAACTATCCATGGTATTTTAGTTAAAAAAAAAAATTGAGTTGCTGGAAAAAAATCTACAGTATCGACCATTTACATGTAATTGCCTGTAAAAGGTAGTTACATGTATATTAAAACAAGGCACCGAGAACCTGATCTTGTACTTGGTCTGACCTAACTAAGGTCAAAAGTCAAGAACAGTTCAGACTACAAAATGGAGGAGCTTAGAAATATTTAAGTTTCTTGAAGTTATCAGCAATATAACACAGCTGGGTGTGGCACAGACATTATTTAGATATACTTACACTGCCATATTATTTCTATGGCATTTCTCTTTAGATTGTTGTGTAAAGATCTTCCACTGTGTTATCTGCACACTCAGTAATTTTTTCCTGTCAATGTTAAATGGTAAATTTGAGAGAACTATTAAACCAATTCAAAACACAACCAACCAAACTACAATATTACACTTGCACTGTTCTAAAATTGGTTCAGTGTATGCATCTACTGTTTGAGTCAATGTGTTTGTGACAGTGAATTGTGTTTAATTTTCATAGAAAATCCAGGTAACTTCCATTACTTTGAGTTTGGTATTTTTCACTTACTGGGGTCTAGCTGTAACTGAAAATCGGTATGGGTATCTGAATTACCATGGATTATTTCTGTAGAAAAAAAACTTTTGCTACTACGGGAGTTTTACATTGTAAATTGGCAATTTTACACCAAAAGGGATGTTTTTGGTGACACGTTATGTCATATGCACAAGTGAAATCCACCAATGACAACTATTTACTGTATGCAGAAATATACCATGGTAGTCGCAATTTTAAGTTATGACTAGACCCAAATAGGCAAAAATGCCAAACTTTATGCAAGGTAATTGGATTTTCTATGAAAATTAAGCAAAAATCACTGTCACAAACACAGTGACACAAACAGCAGATTATAATAAGCATTTGCTGATGTCAAATTTGATCCTGATTAGAGATACACAGTAATACCAGTATACTGATATACCAGTTAACCATGGTACACTTATTCAAAATACAAAATACAAAATGATGGACATTAAATTTGAGATAAATTGAGCAAGAAGACCAGAATATTATGGTATTTCACATAGCAGTATTTATTAGAATACAAAGTATACTGTGTTATAAAATTTCTCATGGTGTCTTAACATTAATCCGGATGAAGTGTTTTACCTGAAATTACTAAACCAAACCCTTGCCTAAGCTTGTCTAAAATGAACTATCTTACCATTAATATTCTTTGATTAGATAAACTAGTATAAACTGGACACTTGTCTAATAAGAATATCTTTATTATAGGTGTTCAGTTTTGACAGGTGTTAATGTGCTGCAGACAGAGAATTCTATATCAAAAAAAAAACAAAACAAAACAAAACCTTTTTTCATTAATTTTTTTATACCTATAATGATAGTCTGCAGCATTCTCTTTAAGACGCATTGAAAAACGGACTTTCCATTGTTGAAGAGATCTAATCAAAATTTTCTTATCTGCTAACTGACGTAAACGGCGTATCCTAAAATAAATAAACACATATGTAAACAAAAAAAAAACAAAAAACAAAAAAAAAAAAACAAATAACATGTGCAAAAAAAAACATTATGTAGCCATTGTGTAGCAAAAAGCAGGTAAATTTAGTTGTCTTCTTTGCCTCTTTAATTACATCAATGACTTAAAAATGTCTAAAATAAATTTGAAATTAAAACTTAAGTTTATTGATCATAATTTCAGTGGCTCTAAAAAATATAAATAGAATTCAGTTGTCTTTAATTTTTAAACATGGTACCAACAACGAAGTGTAAGACATTTCAACAACAATAAAATCACACTCATGCAGAGGTTTGTGTCATTCAAACATACTTTTTAATCATTGAGAAATAGATCAATTGACAATTTTATTATTTGTTATGGAGGATCATGTAATGCAGTTTGCATTTTTAACAATTTCAACCCTTAACAAATATAGATAATTTATGCTGTCAAACTTCTTTTGGATTTTGCAATTTCAGTTTTCATTTTATAGGTTTAGAACATTGTCATCATGTGGAAGGGCCTTGGTGGCTGAGTGGTCTAAAACACTCACTCACTAAAGGATCACAATGCCTCTCACTGCCTACGGAAGAATCCCACTTAAGAAGATTGTGGTGTAAGAATGTTTGTCAGTTCACTAGTTGAAGATGGAGGGCACAAAGATTTTCTCCACCATCCCAGAACTATCTAAACCCCTAATAGTTAACATCACCAACTAGGTTCAAAACCCAATATGGCAGAACCTAGTGTGGGATAGCTTGTCAGTTCACTTTTCTCTAGGTACTCCAGTTTCCTCCATCATCCCAGAACGGAACACCTGGATATAAGTTAAGAATCTTGACTGGAGCATTAAACATCAGTATTCCACTCAACACCTGTGCCATTAATACACAATAACAAGTGTGCTGACAGAATTGTTTACAGTGATTACCTAAAATTTTATCATGACAATTTTTTCCGAGAATTTTTTATTTCATGATTTCATATCCACTAGACATTATAGTTCTGTTTATAAGTTATGGTATATTACTCATTGCATTCTGAGATTTGTAATCTAAATTTAGTAGTGTAACCATGGAATTGTTAATTTTTACACTCATTTTGTCAATTTTGTTACTCTGTGGGTCACAAAGATCAAAAGTCAAAAGTAAAAGAAATGACATCATATTTATTAATAGAAAGGTAACAGGATAGGGTATACACACTTATTTGATATAAATTCCTATTGTTTATGTATTTTTTTCAACTTCACAAATTTTCAACATTTTTTTATTACTTTGTAAGAAAAAATGAAACTCAAAAATTGTGATAGAATGTTATCATTAACTGACAAGGTGCTAGGAAGGGAACACACTATCATTATGTAAAAATTCTGATTTTTACTCACAAAAACCCAAAGGCCATTAGGCGTCTTGCTTTTCTACAAAATCAAACTTTTTTTTTTAATTTTCAACAAGCAATTTAAAATACTACAGGTATAATTGAAACCCAATGCTCACAGAACCAAAACTGATATTAAAAACAATGTTTTGAGGAACTCTATGTAACACCAGTTTTAATACATATAAGATCTTTTTACAACAATTTTATGTTTAGAAGTGTTGTAAATACTGTTCTTCACTGAAACTTAAATTTTTTTTCAATATATACTTGTTATGCATTTAAATTGAAAGGAATATTTATTTACTTAATAAATGAAACCAGAAATGCAAACAGAACACTGTCAAAACCACAAAAAAAATTTATCAATGGATGCTGAAGAGGCCATTGCTTGATCTATGATTGTGACAAAATAAAGTTCTGCATTTTGTGCTAGTAAGCTTACAATGAGATACCCATAATATTCTTGTAACAAAAATTAGCATCTATATTTCTAAAATTCATTTGAACATTTAATCTTACTTTTGTGATTCAACAGTGAATTCTTGCCATCTTGAGAAAGCAACTCGAAGTCGTCTTTGTCTGTTTTCCATGGCACTATTTCTCCACTACAACAGTTAAATTTTTAACAATTATTAATACATCTGAATAAGACTTTTTCAAGGAGTGATATGGAGTAATGGTGTTTAACGCCCTAGTCAAGAATCTTTCACTTATTTTGAGGCAGTCAGTTCTGGAATGGTGGAGGAAACCGGAATGCCCAGAGAAAACCACCGACCTTCAGCAAGCTACCTGACAAACTTTCTCACACTAGGATGTCCCAAGTGGGATTCGAACCTAGGCGGTGAAAGGCACTGTGATCTGTAAGCGCGTGCTTTAGACCACTCAGCCACCGAGGCCCCCACTTTTTCAAGGAAAGTTCTAAAGTCATTTAATGAAATAAAAGTGTACAGCATCCAAAATGTTGTAGAATTACAAAGCTATCAACCTGGTATTTATACTGCCACTGATCTGATCAATAAAGTCATACATGGTTGGTTTCTTGCCATGTAGGAAATTAACTAAAATTTTAATAGTGTCTAGTAGAAAAGAGGATTGACACATATCACAGACCAGTCTAAAAAGTTACAGGTCTAGCTTGAATTTCAAATCCTGACAGGTTGAATAATTGTTAAATGATGTGTCAGCAACATTAGTCATCTCAACCACACAGAAATGTATCAATTTTTCAATCTGTAAGTGTGTAAGTTTTTCTCTTTTATACATGGTACTAATGTATATTTAAAAAGAGCTAGTACACTGTCTTACAAGGTCCAGTTAAACAATGCAAACCAAACAAACATCCTGGTACTAAGTCCAAACAATAAAGATCATTGTCAAGGAAAATAACCTTTCTCACATGTGATTGGTTAGTTAAATGATGCTTTATGTCACATCAGCAATCTTTCAGTTATTTGTGACAGGATAACTTTTATTAAACTCAAGGATTAATCCTACAACAAGTTCATGTGCCAAGTGTACAAGTGTGCAAGTGTTTCTGATCTGCTTTATACTAATGGCAACCTAACAAGTGTTAGTACACTCATCTGCGATATTGCAACTGTGCATTTAAAACCACTCAGTTCATTATACTAGTACTGAGCTAACCAGTACTGACTTATCAGTTGTAAAAAAACTTTCTCACTTGCTGAGGTCAGACCCAAAACTGTAAGGCATTTGGATTTTGAAGGATGACATCTTAACCACTCATTTTCACATGTGGTCATCATGATTGAACCTGCATTGTTAAAACCTGTGATTGTAGGTTGGTTACTCACTACAATGATGAAAGTGTTTCCATGGTTACTTTTCTAACAATGACTGAATTACCTCAATAATAAAACAACTTCCAGTAAACTATTTACCTTAGTAAATGCTGTCGTCAGTGAAATACTTTTCATCCTGGACTGAAAAATATCTATCTGTATCTTTGAGCGATTAATTGACCACATGAATCCTTTCATGGCTTTCCGAAGTAAATGTTTCCTTGCCATATCCACAGCAGATTTGTAGCGCAAGTGTTCTACTGTCATCTGCTTCCAAAGGGTGAAATATTTCTTCAGGAAAAGATGTCTATAAAACACCTCAGCCCTAAAAATAGAAAAGAGTTATTAGTTTTTAGGTCCAGATTCATTCATAATATAATCTCAGCAAGTGCATGAGTGTGACCTTGATGGCCAAATAGACTAAAGTGGACACTTATAGATCACAATTCCTCTAAACACTTAGGTTTGAATTGCACTCAGGCAAATCTAACCGACGGAAATTTGTCAATTCACTTGCCAAAGGTCAGTGTTTTTCTCCCTGGGCACTCCAAATTCCTCCAGTCCACCATTCCAGAATTGACAGCCTTGATATTAGTTAAAGAATCTTGATTCGGGTGTAAACCAACATTGATCCAATCAAATCCAATTAAGTACATGAAAAGGAACAATGTGCTCAATTAAGCATTTTATACACAGCACCAAGAGCACTGACAACATTTAGAGAAAGTACATTCATCTACAAAGTCAATAGACAGTTCTGTGTAAATTTTTGGTGTGTTTTGTACATTTTTATGCCTTAAAAATTCTACACAAAATAAATATGTTTATAACAGCAACATACTGGAGGGAAAATGAAGCAAGAACTGTCAGCACATTTACTGTAGATTACTTTGAATTTGCACTGCAAAGATAAAAATTTATGTCTCTTCACCTATAGCTGGTGACATCTCAATATAAGTGAAATATTATTGACAAGGAGGAAAAAACCCATTAAATCAATCAATCTACAGGAAATTAAGGTAGAATATTTTGTTCTTTTTATAGAGTATAAACATGACAAAGTGGTATCCAAAAGATTAAAATCTTGTGCTATTGTAAAAGGGTGTCTTGTATGCTGAAAGGTCGAAGTACATGTATCTGTTTAAAGAATAATGTCTCTCCATTCTCTGTGCCTAATATAGCTCAGGGAGATCTTGGTGTGAGAAAGTTTGTCACTTCACTTGGAGAAGATCGGTTACTATGGTTTCCTGCATCATTCTAGAACTTGCAGTCTTGGTATTAGCAAAAATAAATCTTGATTAGGGGATAAAACATCAAAACTCCATTGAACTCATCAAGACATAAGAAATGAATGCTGTACAAAAATGAAAAGATGACATATCTAAAAATCAGTATAAAATATAGTTACGAATACAATGTAAATGAATCTGTCATGCAAAACTCAAAAGACTGAAATTTCCTTCAAGCAAAATCAAAAACTGAAATTTGATTTAAGCAAAAGTTTAGAGAATGAAATTTGTTCATTTCATCAAAATTAAAAAGACTAAAATTTGCCTTTTGTGCAAAAGACTAAAAGATTCCTTTAAAAGATTGAAATTTTCCAACAAACTGATATATATTCCGGCGATCACTCTAGCAGCTAAAAGTAGTTCATGAAAGACATGAAATACCAAAAGAATCACAAGCTAAGCTACAGAACATAACAAACTCACCTCTTAGTTTTGCTATATAGAATAAAAAAATATGTTAAAACACCCAGTTATAGAGGTGAGCTAGAAGACCTCAAGAAGGTTAACTTTAGGCCACTAAAACCAAATTATTACAATAATTGAACTAATTTTCTGTCTGTATAGTTTTGAACAAAAAATAAACTGTCTTTCCAAAAAAATTACCAGGGTATCTCATCTGTACATGTATCATTTTATAGAGATAGCCCCATAAACTTAACAATGGATGCAGCCACAGGTGCAGGGGATATGAAAATGTCTCTTTTGTCTTTTTGAAGGGAGGCTAAAAACTATAACAAATGACTAAAACACTGACATCCAATCATGCCTTTATGATGTTAGTTCTGCAATATTCTTACATGTGAACTAAAAACTACTGGTATTCAAACTTTCAGTGAATATTGAGTTTCTAATAGTTTAAGATCAAAAGAACTTCCTGTATCTTTATATATTGATTTACCTTTGCAAACACATTCCATAATTGACAGTGTCTAGAAGTTGAGCTGTTTCTGTTAGTGCAATATTTCCTAAACTGTCAGCAGATGCCAGATTTTCTCCATTTTTGTTGGACGTTACTTTTTTCCAAACAGTTCCCTTGACAACACCTGTCATCTGCTTGCTACCAAAGTTTGAATGTGAAATAGTATTTGATTGGGGTTTAGATGTTAAAGATCCAGTATTAGTATAAATCTGAAATTGTTCTAAACTATATTTCTGGCTTATGATTGGCTCTTCTGTTTTAGTCACATGATCTGTATTTAACAAATGAACTGTGTTTACAGTTTCATTTCCTGCCAACTTTATAGAATACTTCACTCCATCTTTCTCTCCAAGTCCTTTCCAAGTTTTAGAGTCCTTCCCTGTTGAAGATTCTCCATTTTGATTTCTTCTGATTCCAGATTCTGTTTGAACATTTTCGTCACTTTCAAACCCATTTTCTCTTTTTACAAGATTTCTAAGGACAATGATCTTTTCATTGTCTACTTCAGCTGTAACATTATTCTCCGTTTCGATTTTCATATCTTGTTGTAGTGCTCTAAACACATACCAGTTATCTGATTCATTGCAATCATACTTATATTTTAGCTTTTTCACATTCTTCAACCATCTCCGAAAGCAACGGGCCTACATCAGAAAAATATAAAATTTACAAAATAGGATTGATATCAAACATAACCATACTGGTCCAACTGGCAAATTAAGTTAAACATGAACTTCCACAAGGAAAGTGAGGCAGGTGCTCATAAAGGGTCCTGAAGGCACCTCCTGTCTAGCTTGCTACACTTGCTAATATATTTAGAAAATCAATGTTGTACCATGATGTATTTTTTGCTTTCTATTTAAAATTATGTAGATCAAGTTTTGGAAATACTGTGCAAGTACCATACCAAAAATAAACAAGTTTATGAAATCAATTGTATGTGTAATAAATTTTTTGTGTTAATAAGAGTAATTTACAATTAAAAAGGTATTTTGTATTACTACTAGTGAAAGGAAATGACTATAAGCAACTGCAAAATTCTGAAGTTTAAAATATCAATGAAAATGATATCTTAAATCCTAAATTGGGGTTAACTTTAAATTTTTAGAGTTCAAATATATATATAAATATATGTCTATAATTATATTCCCTAGTTTATGATTCTTTTTGTTATATATCATACTTTTAATATAAGATTTTCCCTAGTCTGTGAATCTGTTTTATAGAGTCTTCTTAACAACTCTACAGCCCTGACTGTGGATGACTGGGATCCCGATGATCTCGCAGAACCTGTGACACTAGTAATATCTGAGTTCCTGTTTAATTTAAAATGTTAAAATATAAAATAAATGTCAAGTAAAACATCAATAAATTTAAATTTTCATCAGAATTTTGCTTCGGTTTTTCTTTGCCATTCCTTCTGATTTTAGAACTGAAATACTCAATGTAAAAATCAAAGCCCGATACATTTTGAGTAAAGAAAGTTTCACTGTATATTGAGGAGTAAAATAATTTGTTCTTGTTTGCAGAATACAATGGCATTCACTTCATCCCTGTATCAAGTGACTTAGATCCACCAGAATATTTATGCTGAGCTATCAAATCCTTAACTAGTTATGCCTGAATACAACCCAGAGCATTTCCTGGTATAAAATCATTTTATAGGAACCATAGTAATGGTACTCACTAGAGTGAAACCTGTCTGATCATAATAAAAAATAAACGATGTAATAAATGTTGTATAAACAATTCTGATAATAATTTCTTAGATGACAAATTTGATTAAATTATTTTTTTTCAACCTGTTAAAAAAATAGAACATTTTCTGCCTCAAAGACATTTAGTTTTTGCCATATTATACTAAAAAAAAACTTAAAGTAATTTTAAAAATTTTAAAAACACAAACAGAGCTTCAGAAAATGTGTAGCTTCCATGCACACACAAGAAGAATAAATCCTGATGTTGATGTATGCACAGGGTTTTAAGAAGACTAAAACTCAGAAAAAGTGTAGCACCCATGCACTCATAAGCCATTAAAACATAAAGGTTGGATTCTGATGATAATGTTGGCTTGGGATTATAAGAAGCTTTTAAAGCACTGTACATGCAATATAATAACCCCTCTTCACACAATCCTGCACAAGAGATGCCAACCTCTAATAAAGGGGCCAGTATATTCTACTTTCCTTGGTTAAATTCAACATTGTATTTTACAAGATTTTATTTATATCTCTCTATAGAGATCAAAATCAAACAGAGATAAATGAGATAATTTGCCAATACAAGGGAGATAATCCACCCACTGTGTCTAGCAGCTAATGAAATAATTCGAAAAAACACTCAAAGCTAAACTATTTAATAAGATAATGAACTCACCGTTTAATTTTTCTGCTTAGAGATTAAAAGGAAACAATGAAAAACAGCAATCCATAAGAAAAATAACAAATAATAAAATATCACAAAGTAGCACAGTTCACCAAAACCATTTTTCAGAGAACTTCCACTTTTGAAAAGTATTTTGATAAACATGTATATATTACAATTTTGTGATTATAGAATTATATAATTTTAGTTAAATTTCATACCATGCCACTGACTTGGATCTCTAAACACTGTCATTGGGTAAAATGTCAATTTTTTTTTTCACTGGCAGAGGTAGTGGGGATAACTTTTTTCTAATGTCTAAAATCTATTATATAAGACATGAATAGCTTTAAATTATATACCCTCATGCAAAAAAGAAATTATAATTATAATTTACAGTAAGTAAGCAAAAGGAAAAGTTGAGATGTAACTGATGTAAACCAGAAAAGTAACCACTTTGACTATATTGCAACACAAATGAAACTACATATAAAAACTGTAACTTCACTTGCATCATTTTTCTATGAAAAAACTTAACAGTGGATACCAACATTCATACCAAAGGTATGCCAAAAAGCTATTCTGTACTATTAAAAATTTCATCATTTTTTAATGAAAAAAACTTAACAGTGGGACACTTAGAATCACACCAAGGGTATGCCAAAAAAGCTTTTCTGTACTTTTTAAAACTTCATCATTTTTTAAAAGAAAAAAATTAACAGTGCAACACCAACACTCACACCAAATTTATACCAAAAAAGCTTCTCAGTCTGTACTTTTTACAGGTGTGATAAATAAATCAGAAATACTTACCTTGATTCTGCATCAGATGTTTTCTCCGCATTATGTAAAACATATCCATCTACAGGTAACTCCAAATTATCCTTGTTTTTATTTTTTGTTTCCTTTTCTGGAATGAACTGTAAATTGTCATTTTTAGCTTCGGTATTTAATCTCTTCTTTCTATTCCTCTCATCCTGTCTTTCATTCCTATTTCTCTCACTATGACTAGAAGAAAGGTCATGGATTGTCAATATACCATTATCCAGATTTGTCATCGGAATTCTTGAGCTAGGTATATTCTCCTTAGAAGAATCTGACAAATTTAAATCTTCTATGTCTTCTTTATTTTTCACATGCTTTTTCCTATCTGGTGATTTACTATAGTTTCTCTTGTTTACGTCTTTTGATCTTGAGTGTGACTTTTTACGTTTTGAAGATGCCGGTGACTTTTCTGTACTACTACCAGGTCTATCAGTATTTTTCGTCAGCAAATCAGACCTTGGTGTTCCAACATAATGTTCAACATTTGTTTGTTTGAAATCTTTATTCTCTAGGGATAAAAATGCATCATTCATTTTAATATTTCTTTTTGAAAAATCTTCATATTTTGCCTCCCTTGAAAACTTGTTCCAAATACCATCAATCTGCGTTTTCAAAATATCATCCTTTCTCTGTGAGCCATTTCCCTGTCTCGGAGTCAATGATTCAGAAAAAAGTGGGACATTACTCTGTCTACTTTTAGAAAATTCAGAATGTTGTGGACTTTCCAGATTAGGTACACGGGTTAATGTGGGAGATCCAACATGATTGTTTGTTTTAGTTTGGCACATTGTTTCAGTATCACAGATAAGCTTACAAATGTCACTTATTTCTCGTTGAGGTATATTATCCAAGTCTGATTCAAATCTGGACTGAAAAGTCCTTGGAATTTTTTTCTCCTGAGTTTTCACATTTTCTCTATCATGTTCATATTCTATATTTTCATGCACAGTATGTTTTCCCCTTCTTTTATTGTCAGAACCTCCTGATAAACCTTCTGTATCTTTCTCCTTCCTGTTATTTTTACCAGAAACACCTTTTTTAGTTTTTGTTTTTTCTTCTCCTAACTTTTCTTTGCTATTATTTATCTTTCCTTTTCCAATTAAAGAATCAAATTTCGATAAGTAGTCCTTATCACTATCAGCATGTTTATTTAGCGATTTTTTACCCTTACTCTTATCATTTCTGTCACTGGAGGAAGAGTCACTTGTTTTTTCTTCGGTATTATTTGAGTGGAGTTGTTGTTTTAGTTTTAACCACACAAAGGAATTAGCTTCATAATTAATATATGACTGCCTAGCAAGTTCCTGATCAGCTAAATGACTAAGAAGTGCCTTTGGATCATCATTTTTATACAGAGCTTTAAGGTCAAGGTCAGAGCTCCTGCTAAATAAAGTACTGGAATTCGATTCACTTTCTAATAGTCTTCTTTTACTGCTTGTATCCGAGCTGAGATCATCCACTTTAGTAAACGTCTTTTTTTCCATTAACCTTTGACCAAATGAACGTGATTCTTCTTTCATTGGTTTAAGTATGGATCTAAATGCTGCTATTTTATCAGTAAAATCCATATCTCCATGATTTATCTCCCTTCCTGATTCTTCTTCATCATTGAAGTCAAGTTTTCTCTTGACATTCTTTAGGCTGGCATGTTTTCTCCCTCTTTTTGCACTAGATATTAATGAATGTTTATTTGGAATTTTAGATTCATCTGTTGTGCGCTGTCTCTGAGCTGTACTAGGTTTCGAAGATGGACCACCAAAATTTCCATTTCCATAGTAATCAGAAAATAAAATATTTCTACTTTCTACGTATCCTCTAGACATTTTGTCGGTGGTCAAGATGGACACATTATCAATTTAAAAATCTTCATTTTTCTGGACCACAACGGCACATTATTTAAATCCTTAAAATTTGCTTCAAGTAATCATGTTCTCTATTCTGCTGAATAAACATATTTCCTGGATTATTGGTGGATTAAAAAATATCCATGTTCTTGCAGGATTATCCTTTGACAATTAAGGTGGATTAGTAATTACCGTCATTCTAATCTGAAAAATACCAAATTGAAAGCAAAATTAAGACAAATAAAGTCAAGATTTTTAAAAAGATATTAGTATTACAATTGTAAATACTATCTAATTGGATAAAAACTAATTGCAAGATTAAATGCAATTTCAATAAATCCAAAATTATGCAGATCATTTCATTCCACTAAAGCTATAATCTAGTTTTATATTTTTCTACAAACCTTGTCTGGAAGATATACTTCTATAAATAGATTAATGAATACAAAAACTTAAATAGCCAGTACTATTATTTGGCTAGGTCTACCCTGTTTAAAAAAATTATTTAGAAAAAATTCACTTAGTTTGCTTTGAGAATTATCTGCACATTGCAACCTGAGAAATATGAATCCTAAGGCTACACAAAATTAATTTTTAGTTCTTCTGATTTTTTTGGAAAAAAATAGAGGCAATTAAGTGATTAAAAGATAAATGTACTTTTTTTTCTAAAACACATTTTTCTTCAGGTGAACAAAATTTGAGTAAAAGCGAGTAAAAAAAATGCACAAAAAGATCATTATTACAGGAAAAGTAAAAAAGGTTTAAAAATAACTGATAAAAGCAAAGAATATGCTATTCTGGCAAACTCCCATACAATAATAAATTAACCAAGAACTGTTTAATAGTAAAACACTCGTCAAATGTTGCCCTGATATTGTTATATTTACAGTGAGTGCAGCCAAAGATTTTCCAAAAGAATGGATGCAGGATTTTAACGGAAATTTTTAGCAGACGGAAAACAATTTGAAAATGAATTATTTTTATTTTTAATTCTAAATTTAAAAGACACGTGCACGTGACAAACTACAAATAAACTTGTCATAGCCCAAGCAAAACAATAGCCTGTCTAAAATGGACTACTTTCTCAGGATGTTTATCTGAGTTCAGATAATCCAGTCGCAGTGGCCCAGAGTTTGAACACAAGAAATATTCAGACACTCACTGTAATTTTTACTTGTTTTCCCAATGCTTTCTATGATTAATCAATTAAGTTTCTTAGAATAATCAATATTAATTCATATCTGTGGCAGGAAAAATATAAAGGCTAATTCAATATTACAAAGCGAACTTGCAAAGGACAGTAATATTCATACACTTACTTTATTTTTTATGTTTTCATCATAATTTCTCCGATGATTGAATCAATTCTGTTTTTGTTTTTTCTTTAAATAATCCAAATTAATTTATGAACTGATTTCTCCTGTTAGATGCAGAATTATCTTTTTTTTTAATGAACAATACCATTTATGATAAGAAATTTAAAAACTGTGATGTACTTGGAAAGTAATGACAATGTCTCAACTCTGCTCCTTATTGTAACAGGACTGATTCAATAATACAGGGGGGAACTTACAATGTGCCACTGTAAGTGTTAATCTTTGTCTATGATTTAATCAACCATATGGTGGCCCATAGTACTAAAATACTTCAGGCGTGAAAACATTAACACTACAAGTGCCATTAAAGACAAAAATATAAGCAATGATTCTATTACTTCCAGCAATAAATATTCAATAAAAATTTCCAAATATTTTCTAAATATACCATTTATTACACTATACAGTTATGATATGTATAAGATATATATTGGAGCTATACAGTAGGACATATTACTACACACACACACACATACACACACACACACACACTATATTTTCGTTACAGATTAGACAGGTGTTTGGTTTACACAGGTTCATATACAAACCATACTAATGGTATAAAAGTTTAGTTCATTCAGGGTCTGGTTTTGAAAGGTCCTATTTTACACATTACCAGGTCATGTCTCTCAGTTGCTAGTGGTAGGAACTTTCTTTAGTACCCTCCACCCATTAATTTCTATTTATTACTAATTCATGAAGCATATCAGTTTTTCTGAACTGTTTTGTACTAGTTAACTTTTACAATAAACATAACTAAGCAATTTAATCAAAGACCCAAAATTCATTTGTCAAGCTCCAATCTGACAGTATGGCACATCCTTAAGCAAGATTTTTTTATCATACACTGCTGAAATTATTTACAAACTAAATCGCTAGTGGCATAAATGCTGATGTTTAATCTTGCAACATGCATACTGATGTCCACTGCAAAAGGAGTCTTGTATCCCAGGTCACTTCACACCACTAAAAGCTCTGTCACACTGTACCGACCTTACTACGATCTTTCCTGATCTTTGGTCTACCAACTAATACTGGAGAGTCCGAGCAATTTAACATCCACAATGAATTGGGAAACGCCATGACAGTTTTGACTATTGTGACAGTTTCACAATTCACCCGAATTTACATTGACTTTAACATCCACAATGAATTGGGAAACTCCATGACAGTTCTGACTATTGTGACAGTTTCACAATTTCCCGAATTTGCATTGATTTAGTTGACCCTACCAAGACATCTCACAATTATTGGTGACTACGTTATGATATTTCAAGATTGTGTGGTCCTAGTACTGCCAGCTGTTAAAATCCTGAGTGTGACAGGAGCATATTTTCTGGGAAAAGCCTTAACTATAACTTAAATTTAAATGATACTTCTTAGAGTTTTAAATTACCAAACTACAATGTTAAAGCTAATCAGATCATCAAACTAAAATGATATCAAATTTATTGTCCACAAAGAAAAATTACATTCAGTCAAGCAGGATTTAACAAACCACACTGATGAGACCCTTGAATTACATGATGGCAATTTAACTGCCCACAGTGAAAATTAAATACAGTCGACCAGGATTTAACCAAACTGGTGTGGCATATGGAAAATCAGATCATCACATTATACTGATAGCAAGTAAACTACCCACAAGGAAAAAGTGTATATAGTTAACAATTGGTTAACAAACACTGGTAAAATAAATGGAATATCAGATGGTCACATTATACTCATGGCAAGTTAACTACACACTGTACTTACAGTGAACAAGAGCACCGCCGAGCGTAGCATTATACGCCCGTGTTATATTGATCGAGTAGTACTATTTACTAGTGTGGCGACACCTTTAGGGGTTTCGCGGGAAAGAATGGAACAATCTAGAGGATTTCTATCAGTAGAGCTCATCCACAGAACTTGCCACTCAAAAGTTTGACACAGACCTAACGGATAAGTGCCAAACCTACCAATAATTTGGTAAAGAATTGGTTACTTTAATATGGGTACGAATTCAAAACGGTACGTTAAATTGTTTTTGGATGATAGCGCCGACTTTAAACAGTTATTGTGGATTTTATGTAAAAGATAGAAAAAATATAAAAATACCGTCTTTTCCGTCAGATCTTAAACATTTTTCGGTCAATTGACGACTTTTTCGTACAATGAACTGTTATTGAACAGGAGTGCGTTAAACTTAATTGTTTTTTGGAAAAATTCATTTTTTGCATGTTTGACCCCAAAATTAAGTATGATACCGATTTTTCCCAAAAATTTCACCAAGTTAGATAGCTAGATCGCATTAGACTCCATAACCTCAGAAATTTTTAGCAAAATCTATCGAGGAGTTTTCAAGGTCCCCAAGATGCAAATATATGCTGCTAAAAAGGAGAAAGTTGTCGCCTTTATCATTTCACATCCAGAGGATGTTCCGAATGAATTCGTCACTAATCCTCTAGATTGTTCCATTCTTTACTGAGAAGTATAAGTACAACTAGGATATATGTATGTAAAAATATATTGCTAAATGGATAGTGGTAGACTGCTATATAATTCATATTCATTTCCAGGAAGGAAGAAGTTTAAAATATAATGTTAGGTCATGGCAGTGTTTTCATGTGTTAAGCATTGCATGCAGGAAGATTTTAGGAAACAAATACATTTTTTGTCTGAAATGTTTTGAGAACCTTTTTTTTAACCAACCTGAAATAATTTATATCTATAAAGCTTAATTATAATTTGAACTGTTGTCGTGATCTGTGCAGTATGATAAAAAGGTGTTTTAAGTTAAAAAAGGGGCATAACTCCTCCAAAAATAATCTGAAAAAGTTGTAATTCGAACTTGCACCAGATAATAACATCGTAAATGTGTATACCAAATTTCATTTGAATCCATAAAAGTTGTAGGCTCTGATGATCGGAAACCACATGGTCATACATACAAAAATTTCTAAGTTAAAAAAGGGGCATAACTCCTCCAAAAATAATCCGAAAAAGTTGTAATTCGAACTTGCACAAGGTATTACCATGGTAAAGCTGTATACCAAATTTCATTTGAATCCATAAATGTTTGTGGTCTCTATTGAATGGAATACAAATTGTTAACAGACGCCCGCCCACCCGCCCGCCCGCCCGGACGGACAGCACCGTAACATAATACGTCCCGTCATATGACGGGCGTATAAAAATTAAAAATAGTTGACCAGGAATGAAGCGACACTGGTGAGATATGTGAAAAATCAGAAGGTCTTATATGTAGCAAATCTGAGAGTGTTCAAAGAATAAAACATCAACAAACTATTCATCCAAATTTTCATTTAAACATGGCAAAGATACAGAAGGAGCTATTAGCTATTATGAGTTTATTATTAAATGCAAATTAAATAAGCTCTTCTGAGCTTGCAGCTTGTAACTATAAACACCATGTATTTGTTGACCGATGTCTGAGTCATACCAAAATGCTAAGCTGGCATATACAAAACCTTTGTTATAACTTTTCTTATTCTAAATTATGTTAATCTGTAATAAATTTATTAATCAACTATCACCAACTTTTGAATGATATCTTATGGTTGTGAATGCTTAACTATGTATCATGAATTTAGATAATTTACAAATAACATTGTAATTCAGATCCCTGCTCCACTCACTTTCTATTTCCACAACAGTTTTAGTGATCACTATTACCATATATATACATTATGATATTCATTTATGTTCCACTGTATGAAAATCATCAAGAGCAAATCATCATCATCATCATCAATATCACCACCATCATCATTATCATCATCATCATCATCAACATAAACATCATAACCATTTAATTTATAATCAAAAAGATAGTTTCCATATCATCTCCTAGCAATAAATTCAACATCATCAGCAGCAGCATGTATATTTTTTTCAGAAAAATAAAATCTTAAACCAAAATATCCACCTAATATAAGAACCTTCATCAGTAAATTGATAAAAGCCACACAGAAGAATTTTATCAAAATCACTGTTTTCTATTTACAACTGACATATTTACCCCACAAATACTGAACAGCTTAAAAATGATGTATATAGTTATGTTAAATTCTTTTAATTATTTCAAATATCTAGAGTTTCAACAGAAAATCCTATACAAAAAATTAGCAAGTTTATTTTCTCAAAATGTACATTTTTCATATAATATACATTTTTTACTTTTGATACATGTAGCAAACTTTAACCCAAAGGGTTAACATTGTATTCTAGATAGATTTTTGGGCAATATATTATGTAAAAACATATACATGTGTTTAAAAATAAATTAGAATAATATTTTCTTTAAATTAGAATGAAAAAATTCTGAAGAATTTCAATAGTTTGACAATTTTTGAAGAATTTCAACAGTTTGAAAAATTGTTAAGGAAAACTTAACACTGCACTTCATCAAATGAACAGAAAATGAACCAATGGACAGAACCCATTTCTATATCCCCCACCAACTTTGTTCGAGTGGAGGATAAATTCAAGTAACTAATACTTACTTTTCAATCAAGAGTTCCCCCTCTTCCACTTGTTGTACAGCTTTCTCTAGTTGTGTCTGTTCTTCCTACAACAAAACAATAGCAAATAATTATGTATAATAATAATAACAAGAGGCCCATGAGCCTTAACGCTCACCTGAGGATATGTCCAAAATTGTTTGCAAAGCGCAAAAGACAATATAATTGGTACTGAAACTTTACAAGTTTTCTCAAGTTAAAAACTGCCACAAAACTTAATCAGAAATATATCCACTCACATTTCATTTATAAGTAGCTTATATGATATGCATGAAGTAACTGGTAATGCAAAGAAAATAATTTCCAAATCATTAACAAATTTCAGTATACTTATGCAACTATGTCCTTGAACCTTGGAACATATATGACCTTGAACCATATATGATCGTCACGTCAATACCTAAAATATTCTAATATACATGCCTATACAAAAAGTTCAAGTTTTCAAGATAATAAAAAATTTATGACTTCTTTTGCAGCTGTGACCTTAACCTTTGAACACATGACCTTGAACCATAAATCAAAATGACTGTCATGTCAATACCTACAATATTCTATACATGCCTTTACAAAAAGTTAATAGTTTTCAAGATAATTAACAATTTAATCTTCTTTTGCAGCTGTGACCTTGCCCTTTCAACATATGACCTTGAACCATATATAGAAATGGTCGTTGTCGCAATGCCTACAACATTCTAATATACATGCCTATACAAAAAGTTAATATTTTTCAAGATAATTAGCAATTTATAGTCTTCTTTTGCAGCTGTAACCTTGACCTTTGATCATATAACTTTGAACCATATATCAAAATGATTGTTGTCACAATACCTACAATATTCTAATATACATGCCTATACAAAAAGATTAAAGTTTTCAAGCTAATGCACAATTTTAGTATTTATAAGCCAAAAATAACATTTCAGGGGCAACGACTCCTACATGGATTATCACATAGTTACAAAACTTGGTACTTTTTTGAATTTAGTCATGCTGAACATTTTTACAATGTTTTGATTTCATATATCTCTTAATATTTGCAAGAAAATTGCCTAAAACTGCATAAATCACAAATTAGGTCATGACCTAATTAGCAATTTAAGTCATCTGCAGCTATGACCTTGACCTTTCAACATATGACCTTGATCTATATATCAAAATGATCATCATGTCATTAAATACAATATTCTAATATACATGCCTATACAAAACGTTAATAGTTTTCAAGATAAGTGAAAAATATATAATATTTAGCAATTTCCCCACTCAGTGCCTTACAATTTCCCCATTTTGAGCCCCATGGCTACCATTTGTGCAAAACTAAAGATAGATGACGGACGAAGATGGATAGCAATAGCTCATCTGTTCTTTCAGCTCAGGTGAGCTAATAAGCATGAAGCATCAAGTACAATGCAATGAATTATGTAATCAAACCTTAATATTATAAGTATAATTATATTATACATGTATAACAGTAATGTTGCTAAAATATAATTCTACCTTTGTAAACTGTTCATATAGTAATTCTATGTATCGTTTTCTTCCTAGGTAACCACGGTAATAACGCTGTATACATATAGCTGCTTGCTCTTCTTTACTTTTAACCGGGTTCATTCTAAATAAAATAATATAAAGTATTTATAACTTTAGATTTTTTATTAAAATATCACTTAAAAATGGCAAGATTACTAAGTCAGGAGAGCGTCCTTCTAGTATTTGGGAAGGTCCAGGGTTTAAGTCACAAGTTGAGATGTTGTTTTTTTTCTGTTTCCTGCTTTACTTGGGGTCTCGTGAGACCCTTGAATGTGACTTACAAAAGGTTGGTTCCAGGTAGAACATAGTAGTTTCAATTCAAAGTAGTAGGTTCAAAAAATAGAGGAATGTGGCAGTCCATCTTGATAGGTGCCAGGAAAGCTAAGTTGGTACAGCCTCTCACTAATATTGGGAAGGTTTCAGATTTGGGTCTTAGTTTGGCCATTGTATTTTTTTCTTATTTCTTTACACAGTTGTAGTGTTGTTTTAAGCCAAAGTATAGTGTTATTATTTATTTATTTTCTTGGTTCTAATGACGTTTAATGCCACAGTAAAATTTATTTCACTCATATCAATAGGGTCCTGGAATATATAAGAAACCAAATTAACAGGAGAAACCAGACTTCTTCAATAACAAACTCTAAAACATTGTCATGTCTATGAATCTGTGAGTGTTGCATTTTGTTACCAGTGTGACAGACATGGTCACTGTTTGTGACTGGGAATAAAATGAAACTCTCACAGAAAATCCAAGTAACTTACATAATGTGTTATATTGTTTACTTACTTGAGTCCTTAGTAGTTAAAGCAAATTAACAGGCACATCATATATTACCATAAAACATTTGTGTAGAGATATTTCAGAAAGAAAAATGGTGATGTCCTTGGTAACTTCACACAATGTATGTATAAAAAGGATCATCACCTGCATTTTCGAACATGTAAAATCTCCATGATAGTTGTTTTTTGTGCAAAACTATTATATGGTAATTCTTTGGATGCACATAAATATTCCATTATTAGGTAAGTAAATGAAAAATACCCAATTTGTTTTTAGGTTAATTGGATTTTTGATAGAAATTGTCCATAATTCACTGACATTAAACACCAGTGACTCCAACAAATATGTTATCAAGCAAAAATTAAATTTATACTGCCAATGTTTTCACTCTATTATTCTACATTAATAATTTATAAATTGAGAGAGAACACTAAAGTATACTCATCTTCTCTCTCTCTCTCTCTCTCTCTCTCTCTCTCTCTCTCTCTCTCTCTCTTCTGATGTCTTACCTTAGGAAATACAACATTAGTCATTACTGGATCAAAAGCCTACAAAACAGGGAAGAAGAAAAAATGACACAGCATACTACATGACAATTGATAAGATGGAAATTTGCTCTTACAAAACATGTACCTTGGTAATCGCCCCTTAAACTATGTACAAGAAACAATATAAGATAGAACAGCCAAACAAGACAATACAAAGAAACACATATTTAGAACACTGATTATATAATCCTAATTTTGGATAGGTACTACAGTAAATATCAAGTGGTGTGGTTATAATACTATTTAATTACTCTCATATACTTCTGCACTTACAACACTTCATAAAACTGGAAACTACATCATATTTCACAGTTATGGTTTAAAACCAATATAACAATCAAAGTCTAACCATGACAAACTGCTCAGAAAGACTACTTTAATCATAATCAGTTGAGAAACACTGTCTCCACATTACAATCAAAACAGGTTGCATGGTAAAGCTACTATATTATCAACAGAACCAGTTAAGCAACACTGTCTCCACATTACAATCAAAACAGGTTGCATGGTAAAGCTACTATATTATCAACAGAACCAATTAAGCACACTGTCTCCAATGTGATTTGTGATTTCACAGATCCAGAACAAGTCATGATTTGGATAGAACTAACTCTTTTGTATGGAAATTTGTCCAGTGTGTTAATTAAATAAAATCTTATTACAGAAATCTTTTTTGCATGAACATAAAGAAGACTAAAATCAATACCATCCATACTAGACCTGAAATACATGGCTCCAAACGGCTTTTTTTATAATACTGATGTTGCCGTTTCAGAGCCATGATGCCACCCTATATAAAAACAGGGGAAATTACACTGACCTACATGCAGGTTATAAATTTCTTATAATAACAGGATTTACGGGTGTCTGAACGATCTCATTGTATATTGCCTTACCAGAAACATTAATGAATCGATCCGCGAAGTTTATTCAACCATGTTAGTAAAAATATCCAAGTTTTTAAATCCATTTGTTTAAGCTATCGGCGCAAATATTTTTTGCGGGTCGCCATGTTTAAAATGTGCATTACTAGGCTTCGAACATGCGAACATGCTAATTTGGTTGAATAAACATCACGGATCGATTCATTAATGTTTCTGGTAAGGCAATATACAATGAGATCGTTCAGGACACCCGTAAATCCTGTGATTATAAGAAATTTATAACCTGCAGGTAGGTCAATGTAATTTCCCCTGTTTTTATATAGGATGGCATCATGGCTCCAAAACGGCAACATCAGTATTATAAAAAGCTGTTCGAAGCCATGTATTTCAGGTCTACATCCATACTTGGAACATGTACTCATTTAAAAAGATGAATAATGATTATTGTATTGACAGATACCTTCATAACTTCTCTGTTACGTTCAAGTCTGTCAAGTCTTAACTGTTCCATATCTGGAGGTTCCAGAGTGATTTCATGTGTGTCTGTATCCAACTCTGGATAACCTTCTTCTATTTCCTCCTTAGTTATAACCACATCCATTTCGGTAATACTTGTGTCTTTATTTACTTGTAGTAAAATTCATTCTACATCTCTTCATATCTTTTACAGCAACATATCTAACCTTTCCTAAAAAAAATGAAAACAAATGTAGTATAAATAAGTTTATTATGCCTAAGGCCGAGACGGTGAGTCACGACTCACAGCGCCTTTTACAATACTTATTTAGAACACGCATGGGTATTAAACGAGCAAGTCATTTCTCGGAATTAAGCATCGTTAATTATTTGTTTTATGTTTAACTTCTGCCATTTTATGTTAGGAAAAACTTATAAATCAATAAATAAACAAAACATGCCTTTCAAAGTTTCGGCTGTCAAACTAACCGGAAGTGGAGTAAAGCCTGACTTTCCTTTTTTGTTTCCTCCGTTTTTGGAGCACCTATTCCTTCCAATTTTTAAAAAACCGAACATCACAGGAAGATTGGATATCTCATCGAAAGTTGCAGTAAATTTCAATAGAAAAGAAAAAAACTAACAATACCCAATTTATCCAACTGTATCGTTAAGCAAAAGTTGGATTCAAGAATACAGTCAACGATTATATGAGAGCCTCGGAGAGAGAGAGAGAGAGAGAGAGAGAGAGAGAGAGAGAGAGAGAGAGAGAGAGAGAGAGAGAGAGAGAGAGAGTTTTAACAATGACATTCAAGTTCTTCAATTTTATCTGTCTTTTTTTTCAAAACTTGTTATTATAGGTAAGACTATCATAATCTTTCTTTTATGGAACGCCGTTTTAACATATATTCAATTATTTACACCTATCTTCAAGTAATTGAAATATACCTAGGTTCAAATATTTATACCTAGGAACAAATAATTGTTCCTAGGAATAATTCATTTATAACCTAGGTATAATTCATTTGAACATATCTTCAATAGAATTAGACCTAGGTATAATTCATTTGTACCTAGGTATAATTGATACGTCTCTTTAATTGATTTGAAGATAGGTGTAAATTGAATTTTACTACGTTGAAATTTCAAAGCATTAATGATCAATTCATTTAAAGATTGGTCTTAAGCCCGGATGAAAAAGGAGGATGGCTGGGCGTGGGGTCAGCACCCCACCCCACCCTGTAAAACCACTTCGCTACAGAAACATTGACGACTATCCAAAAAACACATACAATCCTGGAAGAGGAAGGAACTTCGCCAAGAAGACAAATGACGTGCATAGAGACACCGACTACCCTTCTATCGACCAGGAAGATTTTACAGATTGGCACCTGAAATGTCAGAACAATGTACGAGGCAGGAAAAGCAGCACAAATAGCAGCAGAGATGCGGAACTACAATCTCGCCCTTCTCGGACTTTGTGAGACTCGGTGGACCCAACATGTTCAGCGACGACTGATGACAGGAGAAACCATTCTTTACTCTGGACATCAGGAGGATGGAGCCCCACACACGCTAGGGGTAGGACTAATGATGGGGAAGGAAGCACAGAAAGGCACTTATAGGATCAAGAGGGCCACGTCCTTTAACAGCATCCTTTAAGACTAAGCAGAAAAAACATCAAGATGAATTTAGTTGTATGCTATGCCCCAACGAATGACAGTAATGACGAAGAGACAGTTTCTATGAGCAGCTTACTACCATTTTAGAACAGCTTAGCAGTAAGGACATCAACATACTCACATGAGACTTCAATGCAAGGTTAGGAAGTGAAAACACAGGCTATGAGGAATTCATGGGAAACAACGGATTGGGAGAAATGAACGAAAACGGAGAAAGGTTAGCTGATGCCTGAGCACTCAACAACCTTGTTATTGGTGGAAGCATATACCAACACAAAAGGATACACAAGGCAACATGGATATCCCCAGACCATGTGACTGATGAGAACCAGATAGAACAGATCTGTATAGGGAGGAAGTTTCGACGGTCACTACTGGATGTTCGAGTTAAGAGAGAAGCAGATGTGGCCTCAGACAATCACTTGGTAACAGCAAAGATCAAGCTAAAGCTGAAAAAGAACTGAGCCAAAAACGAGAGAAGGAATTCAAGATTTAATGTCAACTTTCTTAAAGACGAGGCAATCAAGGGGGAATTCAAACTGGCACTGAAAAACAAATTCCAAATACTCCAAGAGCTTATTGTGGACGACCAAAAAGAAATAGAATAACAATGGACGGAGTATAAAGAAGCAGTTGTTGCAGTTTGCGAAGAAGTCCTTGGAAGGAAGAAATCACTACAGAAAGAACGGATATCAGCAGAGACATACAGAAAGATTGAGACCAGAAAAAGCAGGAAAGAGGTAGTAAACAACAGCCGAACAAGAACAGCAAAAGCCAAAGCTCAGGAAGAGTACAACAAGGCAAATAAAGAGGTCAAGAGTGGAGTGGAGTGGAGTAATGGTGTTTTACGCCCCAGTCAAGAATCTTTCACTTATTTCGAGGCATCAGTTCTGGGATGGTGGAGGAAACCGGAGTACCCGGAGAAAACCACGGACCTTCGGCAAACGAACTGACAAACTTTCTCACACTAGGATCTGTCCCGAGTGGGACTCGAACCCAGGCGGTGAGAGGCACTGTGATCCGTAAGCGCGCTCTTTAGACCAATCTGGCCACCAAGGCCCCAAGAGGTCAAGAAAAGTGTAAGGAAGGACAAGAGAGACTATGGCGAAGATCTGGCAGCACAGGCAGAATCAGCAGCAGCAGCAGCCAGGAACATGAAACAACTCTACGATATAACTAAAAGACTAGCAGGAAAAAATAAACCACCAGAGAGGCTAGTTCAAGATAAGGAGGGTAAAATAATCACGGAAGCAGACAGGCAACTCAACAGATGGGCAGAACATTTCGAGGAATTGTTGAACCGACCATCGCCAGCAAATGTACTTGAGATTACAGAAGCAGAAGCCGATGTCCCTATTAACTGTGGACGCCCAAACAGAGCAGAGATAAAGAAGGCAATTAAACAGCTTAAAATGGAAAGTCACTAGGCCCAGATGAGATCCCAGCAGAGGTTTTGAAGGCAGACCCAGAAAACATGGTAGAAAAACTATACGATTTGTTTGGAAAGATCTGGGAAGAAGAAGAGATACCATCAGACTGGAAAGAGGGTCACTTGATCAAACTACCGAAAAAAGGAGATCTCAGTATTTGCTCAAATTACAAAGGAATCACACTACTGTCTGTTCCAGGAAAGATCTTCAACAGAGTAGTACTAGAGCGTTTGAAAGGACCAGTTGACCAGAAATTGCGAGATCAACAGGCCGGCTTCAGACAGGACCGATCATGTACCGACCAGATTGTAACACTGCGAATCATAATTGAGCAGTCCATGAAACGGAGTTCCTCACTTTATGTAAACTTCGTGGATTACAAAAAGCATTCGACAGTTTAGACAGAGGAACACTGTGGAAATTGCTACGGCATAACATATTACCAGAGAAGTTTTTCAATATAATAAGGAACTCATATGAGGGAATGTCATGCAGTGTAGTACATGATGGGCAACTGACTAAGAGCTTCCAGGTCAGGACAGGAGTAAGACAAGGCTGCCTCCTCCTCCTTCTAGCCATAGACTGGATCATGTGCACCATCACACGTGGAA
The DNA here is from genome assembly GCA_029721355.1 of Tegillarca granosa. NCBI lineage: Eukaryota > Metazoa > Mollusca > Bivalvia > Arcoida > Arcidae > Tegillarca > Tegillarca granosa. The sequence continues at coordinate 23,823,083 of CM056597.1, forward strand.
AGAGAAATGGCATCTAGTGGACACTGTTGAACCAACTTGATGACCTTGACTTCGCAGATGACCTGGCACTCCTGTCACATACACATAGATAGATACAGAAAAGTCTTCATTATTGAGGGACACCTCAGCAAAGGTAGGACTTAACATCCATAAAATAAAGACGAAGATCCTTATGGTCAACACGACTAGTAATGAAACAGTAAAACTGGATGATGAATCACTAGAGGAAGTAGAGTCCTTCACATACCTTGGAAGTGTAGTGGATAAACAGGGAGGCACAGAGGCCGACGTGAAGACCAGGATCAGCAAAGCCAGAGCAGCATTCATCCAATTGAAGAAAGTTTGGAGCTCAAAAGTATTCAGTCGCCATAACAAAATCTGACTATTTAACCCCAACGTCAAATCAGTGCTGTTGTATGGAGCGGAGACATGGGGATCCACAAAAACAACGATCAGTAAGATTCAGACCTTCGTCAACCGGTGTCTGCGTCGTATCCTCTCAATACGCTGGTCAGAGATCATACGGAACATCAACTTCTGGCAACAGACGAATCAGCGACCATTGGAGGAAGAAATTCTCAGAAGGAGATGGGGTTGGCTGGGTCACTCTAAGAAAACCAGCAACCAACACAACCATGCCGGCACTTACCATGAACCCTTAGTGAAAAAGAAAGAGAGGAAGACCCCACAATATATGGCACCGAGACCTTGATGTAGACGTCAAGCTGACTGGAAAGACCTGGAGACAGCTGGAGCAGATGGCACAAAACAGGCAGAGATAGAGGGCAGTCGTTGATGGCCTATGCTCCAGGAGGACCGAAGGGCCTAAGTAAGTAAGTAAGTAATAACTTAATTTTACCTAGGTATACAATTCATTTGAATTGAACCTAGGTATAATTCAATTATTCCTATCTTTAAATGAATTGTACCTAGGTATAATTGAATTATACCTATTTTCAAATGATTTGTACCTAGGTTCAATTATTTGAAGATAGGTATAAATATATAATACATATACCAGTTAAATTTTGATGTGCCAGATGTGCACATTTCGGAAATTAATTCCTCATCAGTGACACTAAGACCGAAAAGTTTGATACAAAAAAATATATAACCCAAACAGTTGAAAAAAAATGAATCTAAAGTTTCAAAATGATATAAATCCAAATCCAGCTAAGGAATGCTTTGCATGAGGGAACAAACCTTAGTTTTAAATAAATCTCAAATTTTAGACGACTGAAAATTTTGCTAAAAGGTACATTTTCTGACAGCACAAAGTACTGCCTACTGAGTTATAGATACCCTCGGGGAGTTTTACTCCACCAGCAGCGGTACCCGCTCAGGGGTAGTAAATATATAATACATATACCAGTTAAATTTTGATGTGCCAGATGTGCACATTTCGGAAATTAATTCCTCATCAGTGACACTTAGACCGAAAAGTTTGATACAAAAAAATATATAACCCAAACAGTTGAAAAAAATGAATCTAAAGTTTCAAAATGATATAAATCCAAATCCAGCTAAGGAATGCTTTGCATGAGGGAACAAACCTTAGTTTTAAATAAATCTCAAATTTTAGACGACTGAAAATTTTGCTAAAAGGTACATTTTCTGACAGCACAAAGTACTGCCTACTGAGTTATAGATACCCTCGGGGAGTTTTACTCCACCAGCAGCGGTACCCGCTCAGGGGTAGTAAATATATAATACATATACCAGTTAAATTTTGATGTGCCAGATGTGAATATATGTTAAAACGGCGTTCCATTTTCTTTTGCATTACAATTTTAGTCAAAAGGTTGAGTCGTATACTACTTTGTAACGAGCTTGGGTTTTAGTCTCACCTGTCTAGTTTCTTTTACGAGAAATATTATATACATTCAAATTTTTAAATTAATGTATACGTACATTTTGCTCAGAAAATCAATCCTACAATTTATTGCAAACGTTTTCTACTATGAAAAAAATGAATTGATTTTGTGTCTAAATATTTCCAAAAAAGATTAAAATTATAAAATGCCTGAGGTTCAGCTAAAAGGACTAATACAGATACCTTTTATTTATATTAATAATAATAATAATAATAATAATAATAATAATAATAATGTATCAACATAAAAAAACTATCTGACAAAATACAGTATAAACGTAGAAGTTAATCTAAACATACAGAAAACAAATACTAAATTAGGTACCATGATCAAAATTTCAAAAAAAATTAGAAAAATTGATACTTTGACAATTCCAATAACACATACAAGCGGAAAAAGTAACTGCGCATGCCTGAAAAAAGTTTACATTCTTTATTTTATTTTGGAAATTAAAAAGGCATATTTAAGAACAAACATAAAATAAATAAATAAATAAATAAATAAATAAATAAATAAATAACATTAAGAATCTTTGGCAGGATAGTGATTTTATTGCAAGGGCTCTGAAAACGAAATGAATCCAAACCCAATTTACTAAGTAACAGGTATGCCCATCATTAGCATAAATGCACGCAATGCATTACGCCGCAAAATAGTGTTGAAAATATGCATGATAAATCATGTTCCATATGTCAATTAATGCACATGAAAGTTAAATCAACGCCAATTGCTGACTTTGCGACTGACAGAAGACGTTCCTATTTATCACAAAGATGCTCTATTCGCGATAGATCAGGCCTAGACCATTTCATTTCATCTACCGAATGGACGACGTTGCATGATAAAATTGTCTTGGAAGCGTTTTCTTCTACACGACGATACACCTCTGATCGACCACCATTGCTGGAATCTAAATTAATCAGCGAATAAAATGGGTCCCCAGTCACGTCTGGTAAAGCGTAAATGTATACCGCACCCAACAAGATGTGCTTCACGGTAATCATCTGTTGGAAAGTTGGGGGAATAATTGGACGTCTTGGTTTAACTAGGGAGTTTACGTAGATGGTCTCTGACGGTTCTTGTACTTATTCTTCGCAAACCGGGAGTTGTATTTGCTGTGAAAGTTGCAGTTTGGAAACGATCCTCTAAATGGAATTATCTAGTAAGTTAGGTAATACACGGATGCCCCGACCTGGAATCTTCGGTCTCTGGTGTTATCAAATTATTGGAAACATCGCCATATTTTGATTAGTGTTTCTATGAACTCTAAATTGCTTTGCAACCATAGTACGTCGGCAACACTGCCTGATACATGCCAACGGCTTTATTCCGGGCAATTACCCCCGGTATGCGAAGTGCCATTTTACTATTTTTTTTCAGAATTTTTTACACACACACACACACACACACACAGAGAGAATATAATATTGAGTGCATTGGGGTAATGAGGATCGATACCCTAGATCACTTATATGGAGGGTTTTTATATTATTATTATCATCATCATCATTATTATTATTATTATTATTATTATTATTATTTTTATTTTTATTATTATCATTATTATTATTATTATTATTATTTGTTTACAGGTTTGGGAGGAAGTCGGAGTTTGTCGAGTCACAACAAACAGAATTTATCAGCAGATCTTGAGATTAAAATGTCTTCAAAGCTACAGCTTGAATTCGATCTCTCTCTGTCATGTTTTCATGTCGTTTAATTAATCGAGTTTTCTATTGCTATATACATGTTTACATTAATATCTTTTTATCTCAATCAAAACTAAAAAAATATCCAGAATTTTATTGGTTAAGTGTGTATGTATATGTTGAAGTGTGTGACAATAAAGGGTAGTTACACGGGTTAAAATTGTTGTTGGTGTAATCACGAAAGATAAAGAGATGAAGTATGGTAAACCTGGGTCAACCTAATCCTTGACCCCTATCTCTCGTATAATCTAAGAAAACAAACAATCGTAAAATGATATAGACGTATTTATAGATAGATTAATTACACAGTTAAAACTAGATAATTGATGAAGATCGGCTGTAAGACCGTCAAATGTAAAAATCACGTGAAATGTAAAAAGATCAAATTTGACATTAAATGTAAAAACAAATTTACTCTAAATGTAAATGTGAGTTCGATTTCGGCATCACTAACAGTGTGTCAACATTATAAAGACGACTTTAGTCTACACTGAAATCCTGTAAAACATTAATTACATCTTTAGAAACCACACATAGGTGCCAGTTTAACGCTTCTCAGTACTTTTATTTTTGTTTTTCATTGGAAGCCTACTATGTGTTCTCAGTTTCAATGCAGATTTATGCTAACGTGAGATTTGTTTTTGTTTTACATTTATCACTTTTTTGTTTTCACATTTAACGTTAATCGGCATTTTTACATTTACCGTTAAAATGTTTTTACATTTAGCATCAAATGCTTTTTACATTTGATGTCAAGTTTTTACATTTGATGTCAAGTTTTTACATTTGATGTCAAGTTTTTACATTTGTAACATTTTTTTTACATTTAGAGTAAAATTGTTTTCACATTTAATGTCAAATTTGATCTTTTTACATTTAATGTGATTTTTACATTTGACGGTCTTACTTTCGGCTTTTAAAATTTTTATTTTTAATGAGTCTGTTTAGACCTTCCTGATGTATCGAAGCTGAATATATAGTATGCTTGTCAAAAACTGACTTATTGGAACATGTTATAAAAACAATTTGGAAAAAAAAATATGAAACCTTGTTATATAAACATACAGTAAACATATAAAACCTTATCATATCCTCTACAAAATATCGGTCACCCCCACATGGTAAATAGTAATTTATGACAATATGTCGCATTAAAAGACGTGTAATATATCGACGAGATTTTACATTGACTTTTCTTTGTAATTACCAAACAATGTATCGGGAGCCGATTACAAATGAAATTTTACAGAAACGCTCGCCATTTAAACATTAAAAGTGTCTCTTGAAGCACAAGAAAGACAAAGGTCAATTGAATAACACTTGTAAAATATCTTTCTGATTCAATAATAACCCCTCCCCCGCGTTCTTATGGAAACCCTGTAAGATAAATTATAGGGAAAACTTATGGAAAACTTGTAAGATAAATTATAGGGAAAACTTATGGAAAACCTGTAAGATAAATTATAGGGAAAACTTATGGAAACCTGCAAGATAAATTATAGGGAAAACTTATGGAAAACCTGTAAGATAAATTATAGGGAAATCGTATGGAAAACCTGTAAGATAAATATAGGGAAACTATGGAAAACCTATAAGATAAATTATAGGGAAAACTTATGGAAAACCTGTAAGATAAATTATAGGGAAAACTTATGGAAAACCTGTAAGATAAATTATAGGGAAAATCGTATGGAAAACCTAGTAAGATAAATTATAGGGAAATCGTATGGAAAACCTGTAAGATAAATTATAGGGAAATCGTATGGAAAACCTGTAAGATAAATTATAGGGAAAACTTATGGAAAACCTGTAAGATAAATTATAGGGAAAACTTATGGAAAACCTGTAAGATAAATTATAGGGAAAACTTATGAAAAACCTGTAAGATAAATTATAGGGAAAACTTATGAAAAACCTGTAAGATAAATTATAGGGAAATTATAGGGAAAACTTATGGAAAACCTGTAAGATAAATTATAGGGAAAACGTATTTTAAAAAAACCTGGAATTTAAACCATATGGAAATATTATTGAGGATTTTTTTGTGATTTGAGATATTTTTTAGGGTTCTATATACATTCGTCAGGTTTTTTTCAACGCAAAAAATTAATTATTTGAAATAAAACAAATAACTAATTAACTATTATCAGACCTTGAGAAATATATACAGTGAAATACCTATCTTTTATAGGTATTTCACTGTAAATATTTCTCAAGGTCTGATAATAGTTAATTAGTTATTTGTTTTATTTCAAATAATTTATTTATTAAAAGTGTTTAAAAATGATGTAATTATATTAAAACAACCCAGACTCCTGGCTGTTATCCTCGTTCTTTATTGAAACACATAAAGTCGCTAGCATCAGTTGTGTTGTAACCTTTTTACGACCCTCTTAAGATTTTTTTTTTTCAATTATATCGAGGCGGGCAGTTCATGCGGTGGTGTAGAAAGCCAGAATAGGTGAACCTCCGACCTGACATTTTTCTCACCCTAGGATCTGCCGAGTGGGATCCAAACCTAGTTCGTTGGAGGCAATGTGATCCAGCAAGTACTAGTATAAGTGATTTAAGCATTTTGGGGAATATCTGTTTGGAGTACTGCTAGCCACATGGACGTAACCAAAAACAGTATACAGCTCGAAAAAAAATATCACGATCTGACGTATCAAGTAAAAGACCCCTCAGTGCACAATGTATTTCCATCATCAGTCAACCAAGCCTGTATAAACGTTGCACTAGTGACGTGTACAATTGCCATCAAGATAAAACAATACTTACGTCATGTGCTACCGTATTAATTTTTTATGAAATAATAACGAATAAATAATAAGAATTAAACACTTGACTGCGGCAGCAGACAGAAATAAGTACCTTTATATGCGGACGTTGTACTAATGTTCTGTCTTATACAGCAGTATAACCCCATGTGCAAATGCATAATCCACAATTATTCATTAACTGTAGGAAACCATTTATTTAGATTCTAAATGTTCTAAATTTACAGTGATACATAACATATGATGAGGTGAACGATTCGATGCATGAGAATGACTGTGCACATGATGAGTTTATGGTAAAAGACTGAAATATATATATAAAAAAATCTCATAAGTATGACATAAATGTGGTACCATACTTTGGCTACAAAACATACGTATGACCACAGGCGCTTGTTTCGATATTTTTAAAAAAATAAAATCCCTTGACCCTTACATAAGACAAGGTGTTCAACTTTCGCTATCCTAATTTTTGACCTACCCCGGTTCGGTCGTTTTTTTCTATTTATTGATAGACAATAAAAATAATAATGAATATCTCTCAAACCTTCATTCATTCCTCTACAAAATGGTGCATATCGGAACTGCCGTCTTGTCTCTAAACTATATAACACGAGTAAAACGGAGACCGTCCCTGGTATCAATCGCCATTTCACACTTAGAATGGCAATCGTCATCCCGTGATGAATCACGAAAAACGTTCTGATTGGTCCACATTTCAAAAGTAAAAGTAAAGATTCCCGGATTTGTTTTAAGGTAGAACAGATTGTCCAATCAGAACGTTTTTCGTGATTCAGCACGGGATGACGATTGCCATTCTAAGTGTGAAATGGCGATTGATACCAGGGATGGTCTCCGTTTTACTCGTGTTATATAGTTTAGAGACAACGACGGCAGTTCCGATATGCACCATTTTGTAGAGGAATGAATGAAGGTTTGAGAGATATTCATTTATTATTTTTATTGTCTATCAATAAATAGAAAAAAAACGACCGAACCGGGGTAGGTCAAAAATTAGGATAGCGAAAGTTGAACACCTTGTCTTATGTTAGGGTCAATTAAGGGATTTTATTTTTTTAAAAATATCGAAACAAGCGCTTCTGCGTATGACCAATGATTATAAAAATAATGTGTCAATAATTACTTTACTTATATCATGTTACTCATGTCATATGGAAAATAAATTTTAAAAATAAATCCGTATATTGCTCATTAAACTAGCTCGATAAATTCAAAATATATAGAATTGCAGGATGGAGAAAATGTCAAATCAATGTATGAACTCCATAACCTATTGACCTATCATCGCATGGATCGACTGCTGCTTAGCATTTACTAGTGTTTTGTATACTGACAGTATATGTATGAATGTTTACTGTAACCAGGACTGACTATTATTTCAAGACTTACTCCGTGGCAGGCTGAAACGTGTTGCAAGTAACAAATAAGATCGTTTTTTCAACAGCACAATACAGTTCGGTCGTTCTTCTTTGTTTCAATTAACCCGAGTAACTCAATAAAAACGGAACTTTACAAAAATGGCGTATCTAAATAATGAACGTAATCATTAATAACTACATGCAGTACACTTGAATAGCAAACCCTAACGGACCGACAGTACACTCCCCGTCTGATGTAAACATCACTATTATTCCTCTCTAGGAACTAATAACACAAGTTCTGTAATAGGTCGAGTGTAATTTGTGACTTGGCCACCTTGCTTCACGACTCGCATATCAACTTTGCGAACTAATTTATCCTGTCCAGGATATGTCTTTAGAATTATTCCCATTGGCCAAATATTTCTCGGACTCTCCTTATCTAGCAGAAGAACAACATCTCCAGACATGAAATTTCTTTTCGGATCAGTCCACTTACGACGATTTTGCAATAATTGTAAATATTGAGATTTCAATCGTTTCCAGAACTTTTCAGCGAGCAACTGAACTCGTTTCCATTGCTTCTTGTACATATCCTTCACATCCAACGAATCCACAATACCACTCACATTTTGTGGTTTCTGAGTTAAAAGAAGCGATGGCGTTAATGGTTGTTGATCCTCTGGGTCTGATGATAATGGAACCAAAGGTCTAGAGTTCACTATTGCGCAAACCTCTGCAAGAAATGTACGAGTACATCATGAGTGAGGTCTGCACCACGTAAGTCCATTAGAAGAGCATCCAGGATTCTTCGTGTAATCCCTATCATCCGTTCCCACACGCCCCCATATGTGAAGCGTGTAGAGGATTGAAGAGCCACGTAGTACCATTTGAGTACAAAAATTCCTTTACAGAACCATCTTACACGTTAACAGTTTGTATGCCGAGATCGTCAGTTGAACCAATGAAATTAGTGCCCCTGTCTGACCTAAACTGTTTGACCGGACCACGAACAGACATGAACCTTCTTAACGCATTAATAAAAGCCGATGAACTAAGCTCCTCCACTACCTCAACATGAATCCCTTAGTAGACAAGCAAGTGAACATAACAGCCCACCTTTTGTTTTGAGCTTGACCTCCACGTGAAATCACTTGCCATGGTCCAAAACAGTCAACTCCAACAAATGAGAATGGTGGTGCTGGTTCAAGTCTTTCTATAGGAAGATCGGCTATCTTTTGAGAACTGAGAACTCCCCTTAACTTTTGACATCTCACACATTTACGGATGATGGACGATACAAGAGACTTAACCCCAGTGATCCATAATTCTGCAGATCTTAATGCACCTTCTGTAATATGCCGGCCTTGATGTTGAATTTTCTGGTGATAGTGTCGAACGAGAAGGAGAGCTATATGATGTCGTCTAGACAGAATAATAGGATGCCTTTCATGATTTTCGAGTGTTGAATGTTCAAGACGTCTTCCAACCCTTCAGATTCCATCACCGTCAATATAAGGACATAACGACGAAATAGAACTAGACTTTGGAACTGGTTTTACTTTTACCAGATTGTCAATTTCTTGTCCATAGCAATCATTTTGCACTGCCTTGATGATCGTATTTTGCGCAACTGTGAAGTTTTGCACAGACTTTGATGTTGCACATAAATGCCAACCTTTACCATCGCAATTACCAATTCCATGAAAAGATTGAGCGACATGCTGCAAACGAGCGATAGTTTCAACTAGCCGTTTTCAGTTAGAAAATCTCTCAAACCTGGAAGAACCGAGACTGTCTGACACGTGAACATCCGACACAAGCGTAACTACTTCAGCTCGGACTTCAACACCATCTCCGGATTTTGCAGTTCGAAACATTTTGACTCGCTTTCCATTTCCTTCAACAGAAATTTATGTCCATTCAACCATTGAGAATCTTAAGTTTCCAAAAGGCGAAGCAGCGCGCGTTGCTTTAACGGCAGGGTTTTTTTCCGAAGAGACAAATTTCCACTGTTCAGGTCTTGTTGAAATCTTAATTCTCGCGACACGATTTGCAACATAATTAAAAAATCTTTTCGATTGGTTATAAATGTAACCAAGAACAACACGACTGTCTGTGTAGAATGTAAAGTCACTAATTGGCAGATATAATTGGTTTGAAATAGATTCTGCTAGTTCTACAGCCAACACAAAAGCATATAGTTTCAATACTGGAATTGTATGCCCGTGCTGTGGGGCAACTTTGCATTTCCCTAAGATGAAACCTAACTCCACTTCTCGATCATCATTTGCGGCTCGAATAACGCCAACGGCTGAAATTGCATCCTGTGATGCATCCGAAAATATGTGAATCGACTTGTTAAGTACTGCACTGAATGGTATTGAAAGTAAAGATCGCGGAATCGATAACTTGTGCAGTTCTTTCAAAGTCATGGTCCATTTGTCCCATTCTGTACAAAACCCTGGCGGTAATGATTCATCCCAATCCCTAGTAGAATGAATCATCTTTCGCAATAGCAGTTTTCCTTTGATGACAATCGGGGCTAAGAATCCTAACGGATCGAAAATGCTATTGATCACCGACAATACTCCACGTCTAGTGTACGGTTGCTGACGATCTGTAGTTTGAAAGAAGAATATGTCATCCTTCAAATTCAAGTTAATTCCTAGACTACGTTGAATCGAAAGTGAATGCATGCCAAGGTCGAGATCTTTAATTTCCTTTGCAAGATCATCAACTGGAAAGGCCTGCACAACTTCGTCTCGATTTGACGTAATCTTGTGTTATCGTAAGTTTCCTTCTAACTTTAGTGCTTCTTGTGTGCTGTTAAGCAAGTCGACAGCTTGCTCCACTGTTGGAAGAGAGGTGAGACCGTCGTCAACATAAAAGTCGTTGCATACAAAATCTTTAACATTCTGACCAGACTGGCTATTTAAAACAGTCTTCCGCAGGCTTTAGGTAGCGACAGCTGGTGATGAAGAGTTACCAAAGATGTGAACGCACATCCTGTATTCAACTAACGGTTTCTTAAAATCGTTATCCTCATGCCAAAGGAATCTCAAAAAGTTTCTGTGATCCTCTGAAACTCTAAACCCATAAAACATCTGTTCGATGTCCGTGATAATTGCTACTGGCTCTCTGCGAAAACGCATCAAAATGCCTAAAAGACTATTAGTGAAATCAGGTCCGGACAGAAGTACATCATTTAATGAAGAGCCGTTAAACTTTGCCGCAGAATTGAAAACAATGCTGATTCTTTGCGGTTTTCGTGGATGATACACTCCGAAAATTGGAATGTACCAACGCTCTTCGTTGGACTGTAGTTTCGAGCTCTTCCGCATGCCCATTTTGTAACATTTTATCTATAAAACTGATGAAGTGTTCCTTTTTAAGAGGATCCTTTTCTAAACTCCGATCTAGCGAAACGGCCCTTTGCAGTACTTGAAAGTAGTTATTTCCTACTCGTTGCCTGTTTTCCCTGAACGGTAAAGGACATACCCAGTTTCCACCATCATCTTTAGAAAAATGTTCATCCATTATTTTCAGAAATGCTCTATCATCCATAGATAAACCCGGCTTATCATCACCTTTAGTTTTCAAGAAAACATTGTGACCCAATAAATCGTGCTCAAGTACTCCATCCGCATACGAGTCGCAAGAAGGTAATGAGAGTTCTTTCAGATTGAAGTGATTTGCACAAGGTTCAAATAAAGAGCCACGTCCGTTTGGTAAAACATGTGTTTTCATGACGCATTAATTTACTCGGAATATGAACTTTGTTCAGACAACTTTCACCTATTAACGTCCAACCTAGTGGAAGTTTTTGAGCATACGGAGAACGCTTTAGACCGATGCGATGATCAAGCGCATGGTGAGCCACGGTGACATCTCTTCCAACTAACAACAATACCTCCGTATTAGAATCTAACTCCGGTATATGCTGAACTATGTCCTTGCAAATGTGGATACGCGTTTGCCACTTCGGGTGTAGGAATTTCGTTTCTATTATTTGGAATATGACTACACTCAATCACAGTTGGCAGATCAATTTGTACCATCCATAGACTCAAGTATTAAATTTTCAGCTTGTCGACCAGAAGATGTTGAAACTCAACAACATGATGACAAAACATAATTTGTTCTTTTACTACCTACACCGAAAGTATCAAACAATTTTAATGTTCATCATGTCTTATTACTTTGATCATCCATCAATGCATACATGCAGTTTTGATCCTGGATTTTCTGTTACGTATACATTTGCAAGCAATATTTTTGCACACGATCTACCGTCAAATGTGTCACGACAAATTTGAGTACAAGAGCTTGAAACACTCTTTAGAACCGTTTCAGAATTTTGCGGAGCTGTCTCCTCGCCTTGACTTGCTGAACCCTGATCTGACCTTGAACCTCTAACATCCTTGATGTGCAACGCAGTAGGGTGATTTGTGCTTTTACAGTCACTGCAACTTATGGGAATCTTACTATCTCGTCTGACATGTTCCGATGTCGCACAACATCTGAAGCAAATTTTCTTTTGCTTAAGAAGCCTTCTTCGCTCAGGCAAGGGCTTAGACTTAAAAGCTCTACACTGATTAAGAGAGTGATGAGTACCGTGTATCGGACATGTTTTTAATGTTTCAACATTTGTATTGTCCATGTTTTCCTTAAACTCAGTCTTTCTATTATGAACCTGTTCAGCAGGTTTTGGTCTACTTGACAGAGCTGGCCCTGACAAGGATTGTTTTTAATTTTACTTTGTTCACTTATGAAATTTGTGAACACTGAAAACGGTTGGTATGTGGTTCCATGTTTCTTGTTATAATCAACCGCGGTTAAAGTCCATCTTTCTTGAAGTTGAAACGGGAGTTTTGCAACAATAGGCGAGACTCCAACGGATGAATCAAAGTATGAAAAACATTGTGCGATAACTATCAATATCCTTGATTGATGATATCTCTGACAGGATATCGGACAAATCATAAAGTTTTTTGTAATCCTTTACTGTGATCTTTGGAATAGCTGAAAGTTTTGCTTTCAGAGCCTGATCAATCAGTTCTGGGCTACTATAACGTTCGTTTAATCTCTCCCAGATCAATCTTAACCCTTTCTCAGGATCAGACGGATTTGAGGCTTTTGTACTCAAAACATGTCTCTGGGACTGCGAACCAGTTCACTTAATTAAAAGATCGATCTCTTCACTTGGTTCGGCCCGTACCTCTCTCACTATATTCTTGACACGTGCTTTCCATGATGGATACAATTCTGGTTTATCATTAAACACAATGAATCGCGAAAATAACAAGTCTTTCTTAAGCAGAAAGCGAGTGAAGTCGGATGCTAAAGATTGATCTCTGTGCTGCTGATCTAACGGTGGCTGACAGTGCTGAATTATAGACGATGAAGTGTGAGGGGGTACCGGATTCATTGCGGGCGTCGGTAATGATGGTGTAAATGGACCAGAATAAAATGGAACAAAACTACGCTGCCTAATCGGTTCTGTTGATGTTAATACTGGCGTAAACGAAACGAGAGGTGAAACTAAACCTGGAGGTGGAAGTGTTTGCATAAACTGAACTTAGCTTTGTAGTGGAAGTGTGGGTGGTGGTATCCACGAAGTCCCCGAGGAAATATTGTATGCATTCTCATAGCTCGAAAACTGTAAAGCGTGAGGGTTCAGATCAGAACTGGCTGGAACTGGTTTATTAATGATCAGGTCCAAGTTATTACATTGTTCTAAATGTTCTAAATAAGCGGCTGTTTTGTCCTTCACACTTAACGGAGGTTCAACAGAAAATGCTTGTGGTACATTATTACCACCTGCTGATTGCAAAGCATCTACTTCAGCTTCAACCTCAGCTTCTTTCTTTTTACTATTCCAAAAGCCCTAAGTCGACATCTAAATCAGCCTTCTCACGATCAGTTTTTGCTTTATCAATAGCTAACTTTTCATCAAGTAGAGCATTTTGCTTTAACAACTTGGCTTCTTGTTCGGCATATTTAGCACATACTTTTGCAGCCTTTGCTTTGGCTTTAGCTTTTGCTATAACTGATGATAAACCTGAAGACCTACTTACTCCACTTTTGTGTGAAGTACCCTTTTTACTTTTAACTTTATTTACAGATTCACAAGGTGATTTAGGCTGAGTATCAGTTTGCAAATATTGTAATGGTGAACTTTGCACAGGTTGTGTTGTTTCAGGTTTTTGCTCACGCGACAGCTGATCAATAGAAAGGTTAATGTCACTTAAAGCAGCTGTTACATCATAATTAAAACTGTCTCATTCAGAGGAGATCCTAGTATGCTCTTTCAAAGATGCTTCGGTATTTGTGCGTATTAAAAAAATCCATATAATCAGTGCACAGGGAAACACAGATAGTTTGTTTACTTGACAAATGTGACTTTAAGCTTTCCAATGACTCGATGTCTTTTGAAAGTGTATATTTGTTGATGTATGAAAATGCTGATCTAATATCATGAAACTCATTTGTGATTTTGGTCAAAAAATTATCACATTTAGCCTTATACTGTTCATCTCCCTTTTTAGTTTAGTTTTTTTATTCTTCTAGGGGATATGCTAGACCAGGTAGACATGACAAATGATCCAATTACTTGAAGAAGCTAGATTTTCTATAAGGATCTTTACTGTTCTGTCTTATACAGCAGTATAACCCAATGTGCAAATGCATAATCCACAACTATTCATTAACTGTAGGAAACCATTTATTTAGATTCTAAATGTTCCAAATTTAAAATGATACATTACATATGATAAGGTGAACGATTCGATGCATGAGAATGACTGTGCACATGATGAGTTTATGGTAAAAGACTGAAATATATAAAAAAAAAACCTCATAAGTATGACATGAATGTGGTACCATACTTTGGCTACAACACATACGTATTACCAATGATTATAAAAATAATGTGTCAATAATTACTGTACTTATATCATGTTACTCATGTCATATGGAAAATAAATTTTAAAAATAAATCCGTATATTGCTCATTAAACTAGCTCAATAAATTCAAAATATTAACAAATATGAGATTGAATTGCAGGATGGAGAAAATGTCAAATCAATGTATGAACTGCATGACCTATTGACCAATCATCGCATGGTCGACTGCTGCTTAGCATTTACTAGTGTTTTGTATACCGACAGTTTATGTATGAATGTTTACTGTAACCAGGACTGACTATTATTTCAAGACTTACTCCGTGGCAGGCTGAAACGTGTTGCAAGTAACAAATAAGATCGTTTTTTCAACAGCACAATACAGTTCGGTCGTTCTTCTTTGTTTCAATTAACCCGAGTAACTTATAAAAAACGGAACTTTACAAAAATTGTGTATCTAAATAATGAACGTAATCATTAATAACTACATGCAGTACACTTGAATAGCAAACCCTTACGGACCGACAGTACAACTAATAACGCTTTATCAGTAACCGTTATCTCATAATGATAAAATACAGTTACCTGGGGGTAAATATTGAACTGTGGGCTTAAAACTGAAACTTTGTCATTTAACAGTTAAATTATAATATTATTAAAACAAAAAAAATGAAGAAATGACGTGATTGGTCGACTATGTGTGATTACCTTGTGATGTTGAAAATGGACATGTGTTGGTATCGGTCAATCTGCGGAACATTTAAGAGTTAGACCTCCATGATAAAGGTATGTAGTGACATAATGTGTTTTTGTTCATTTATGTACCGTACTGTATTATGTTTACATTGTAACCGATACTTTCCGATTGTGGATTTATTATCAAAAAGATCTTCATAAAATGGTGTTTGGGACTTCTAGAAAATGGATCAATATCATGACATTTGGACAGATCTGCATAATAATACTCATTAGTTAGATATCAACACTTTTCTAAATAGGAAAAAATACGTATACCTTATATAGCTAGGGGTCATAATGCATTTTTTAAATACATTCAAAAATAAATTTTTGCATTTTTTGAATGTATTTAACGATTAAAATTTAAAAAATGCATTATGATATAGATAAATGGTCGAACTATTCTGAATTACAAATTAGAAATTGTTAGCTATTTAGATAATAAAAAGTTGTGAAGCGTCATTAAAATTGAACCATGATGGCTTGTAGTTTGGTTGTGGGATATATCAATATAAAGAAGGTACTTTGTTGAGAGAATATTGATCTACCGTCCCTAGTTTTACATTTTTGTACCCTTTTCAAAATGATGTTTTTAAAATTCGATATTTGTTAACCCCCTTTCCTTTCGTCACCGGTACGTCTGTAGCGACAAGCATGTATTTGGTCTATGCGTCATGAGAAACACTGATAAATTTAGTATTTATGAAGCATTTCGTGGAATATAAATAAAACAAACATACCAGTCCTTGTCCTAACCACAATCCAAAAAAAAAAAAAAAAACAAAGTAAAAACTTTGAAACAGGCAAAATTAGATATACACGTGAACTTCCATCAAGGAAGTTAGGCCGGGTGCTCCGGAAGGGTAAGCACCTCCTGTCTAGCTAGCTTCACCCGTCACTTGCAAGTCAATTTTGAGAATGAAAGGAACAAGGAACTATGGTAAGTCAAATATATCAGTATAAGTTTGGACAACATTATCAACAATATTGTGTTGACGGCCATAAAACTTGTTAAGGGCCCTGATTAGCCTAGGCCTACTTATTTGAAAATAGCATAACTTGCTGAAAACTTGATATATTTTGTTTAAAGAAAGCAAAATAAGGTGCAATCAAATTTTCTCAACATTTCAAGGAAAACCGTTATTTTACATAGATTTACTAAGGCTGTTCGATATCAATGTGTATTGTACCACAACACAATAACGCTTTAAACGTTTTTTGTTGATAATGTTACGCTGGGTAGTTCTATTCAATACCGTTTTAACAATATAGACATGTGTCTTCAGTTTCACATATTTTTTAGTTATAGCCTTTTCATCATAGTCAGTTGTTGACCACTGTTGTAAATTTGAGCTGATACAAAAGTTCGCACCCGGTAATACAGATTATTACTGAATGGGAGAAAAGTTTATGGGTCTGATAAGAAATCTTATGAGACAGTTCGTAGGTGGAGAAAGAAATTTCTTACTGGAACATCAAAAATGCAACAAAATATGGCCGACCTGTGATTGTAAAAGGCAAGGCAAATGTCTCAAAAATCAGGGAAATAATATAAAGTGATTGTAGTTATACAACACAGCTGTTGGCATATCGCTATAGTTGGTGCATTTCATCAAAGCCTATTTTGAAAGTACGAAAAAATTCTCAAAGATGGATCCGGCATAAATTGACAGATGACCAAAATCAGGTACGAGTATAAACCGTTAAGCATTTGCACAGAATGTTTCCCAAATTCATAGACCATTTGCAAACATTGTTACTGGTGAGGAAATATGGGTTCACTATTTCGATCCAGTAAGAAAAATTGGAAATAAAATAGGTTAACTAAACACTGTAGAAGGCCTGTAGTTGCAAAAAGAAGCATAAGCACAAAGAAGGTTCCCTATTGCATATTCGTCTTATGTGATGGTATAGTCTTACAAATTCCGGTGCCGAAGGGCAAAAGTGTTACAGGTTGGTATTACCGAGATGTTATTCTGAAAAAGCTTAAGAAATATAATCTTAAACGACACCCTGTGTCAGGATTTAGGCCTATTCGTCTACTTAACAATATTGCTCTATCACATAATTTGAGTTTGTGAAGCAATTTTAAAGTCGAAGAAGGTAACCGGCTTGCCACATTCTCAATACTTTCTAGATCTAGCCCTGTGAGACTTTTTCCGATTTCCAAAATTTAAAAACTTATCTGTTCGCCGTTACAAGTCTCAACAAGCCCTTGATTTAGACATTAGTCAGTGCCTCAGAGGTCTACCCAATTCAGCGTACCGTCACGCATTTCAGTAATGGATTCAGAGATAGAAATTGTGTATTTCTATCCGCGAAGAATACTTTGAAGGAATATAATGTTTATTTGACTATTTCAGTCGAATGCTTTAAAGATATTGTAGAATACAAATTGCATATCGAACAATCCTCATAGGAGAGATTTTTCACAACCCTGTTGTTTCTAAATTATGAATCTAATAGGATCATAATATCATGTGACATGTATTTAAGATTTGTAGCATAACCTCGAGTCATAAAAACCATTATCATTGAACGATAATATTTTCCAAGTTTGAAATGATAGAAAATTACATTTTTCATTTCTTGAATTTATCTTACAAGTATAACCTTAAATAGGGAAAACAGAACCAAATCGCGGAAATTGACTATTTTACTTTCATTTATAATAATTTCGAATACATGTACATTTTACGTTTCTTATTACATTTCAATCATCGTGTGAGAGTAAAAAGTGAGGTAACTTTTTTCAGAAAATATGGACTGACAACATAAGATCTTTAAGATTTTAACATTGTAGTAATGTTTCTATGAAATATGTCACATCCGAATCTACAGAATTTATTGTATCTTTATTAGTTTATTTTATGTCAGAAAATGTCGATCTCAGATCACTATTGATATAGTTCGCTGACTATTTTCAGTAAAGTCTCATATTATAAATTTTTGAATTTTCTGAATGAAATATTCAAAAATTTATAATATTATAAAAGAACTTGTCCGGTAGGAATATTTATTCACGACTGGACACGTTCAAGAAATGGATCCTGGTTGTGTGTCTTGAGATGGCAATAAACACAATCAAGAAATAAATTAAAACTTATCTTTAAAAATATAAAGCAAAATTTTTTGATATAGTAATGAAGAAAACGTGTGTATGCATTCACGGTATTTATGAGTGCGTCAATAACTGTCTCCTACTATCTCATTAACAAATTAGTAAACAAAAAATATAGGTCAAATATGAAATCGTTAATTTTGACAGACATATGTTGTTTTTTTTAACAGATTCTCTCGAAATTCATTGTCAATCGAGGCGAAGCCTAATGTTGGGCGCGGTTGTCATTCGATGAATTTTTAAGGTTGAATAAGGAAAATAGTGCAGGAAAGTGTCACAATGGTTATATAGAAAAATTGAAACATAGAACGAAACAGGCATATGGAATTACAAGCAAAGAAGCGGGAAAATCATCAGAACAAAAAAGAAACAAAAGAACAAAAAGCAATATAATAGAAAGATCACAGGGTCGATATTGGATATAAAAGATAGAGTTTTGGTTAGAAAAGTCGGAGTGCAAAGAAAGTGTAAACTAGTCGATAAAAGGGAGCAAGAGCCCGATGTCGTAGTTAACATACCTCATAGTGAAACTCCGGTCCTTAAGGTTCAAAGAGAAAGCCGGAAAAGACCCATCCGCACATTGCACAAAAACATGCTCATGTCCTTCAACTTTATGCCACCAGAAAACACTGAACAAAGTGAAAATAGCAGCAGATATAGAGAAGAGAAAAGTTATACAGAAATATTACAAATAATCCAGATATTATTGAGTCAGAATCGGAGACAGAATTCAACACAAATGAGACTGAGGTAATCATCGAGAAGTATGTGAAGCTACAGATGTATAAATAATTGAATTGTTAACTAGTGAAAGTAACAGAAGCTGTAGTAGGAATATCACTGAAATTAAGTAGTATAGAAACAATAGTAATGCATTTGATCCACAAACTATACAGAGTGATTCAACATCAAGAAACACAAATGAAAACACAAACATAACGATAATTACAACATTAGACAATATCACAAATCAACAGATGCTACCTCGCAGGTCTGAACGGTCAAGAAAAGCACCAGACAGATACAGAGGAGTTTTTTGTTTGAACTGTGATATTGGTGTGATCCATAATGAAACATGATAGATTTCATAGTTTATTGAATATTATTTATTATTATACTTTTTACGTATTGTACATTTTCCCGAAAATAGTGTCAAGCCTTTGTGTGTAAATTTTTCACGCCAGGGAAAATCATGTCTTTACATACTTTAAATATCTATTTAATTACAGGAAATTAAAAAATTTAATACTGAACTAATCATATCCGTTTTAGAATGATGAATGGTATTGATATGTAAGGAAGGAAATAATCCTGAAATGCAGAATTACTTATTTGTAGCATAAAAATATTCAGATGAGCGGGTATGTTTATGTATAATTTAAATTAAGTCGTTCAATAATAATTTGCAAGTTAGTTCAGATAAGAAAAATGTCAGGCAGGAGACATTTTCTTCAATAGGGTTGTAACAAACCCGAGAGGCTGATACTAAGATATCTAGTCATTAGTTGAAAACTTTTGTTTTAGTTCCGAATATAGAGTGTTTATCGTGGAAACAAACCAACTACAATGTTATATATTTCAATATGTGTGTCGGTTCCGTTCACAAATTATGTTCATAATAAAACACCACACAGAAATATTCAAGACTAAATACAAATGGACATCGTTTCCGTCGGTGATAACAAACCACACAGTCAATCGGTGGCTTAATAAGTTCCACACTGTCTATCGGCAGCACTTATAACAATAACACCTACACAGCCCAAAGGCAGGTATAAGTTTACTAGTTGTAATAAATCTGTTCTAAATATTTCACTCTGATCTCTTAGTTCTTTGGAAGTTGACAATATCATGATCCTGACAAAACACCATTCTAATGACATTGTAGTTGGCCTGTTTCTATGATAAAATTTATATTCGGAACTGGAACAAACGTTTTCAGCTAATAACTAGATGTCCTTCTATCAGCCCCTCGAATTTGTGTCAATTTTGCTGGCAGCGGTGGGATACATCAATTTTCTTTGAAACATGAATATAGTGGACAGGAAATGGACATTTACATTTTGTTTACTTTTAATACTCGGATTTTTGTTACATAATATACGGAAGTAGTCAAGGTAACTCTACGGGAATTAAGGTAATCCGTATTGTAATAATTACATGTATAAACTCGAGATTATTCAATTGGTATAAAATGGAATGTTGTTACTTTTTCGAATTTCGCTGTAAGTGATAGCTGGAACTGATCACTAAAATGGAACGCTTGAAAGAAATTGTCGCACTGGGGACAGAATTGGGTTACGCGAATGAAGCCCTGCAAACATTTGTTAAAAAGCAACAGGAAATGGAACGAGAGGAAAGAGACAAAGAGCGTGGGAAAAGACAACTAAAGGAAGAAAGAAAATTGAAACTACAAGAAATTCAACAACAGAAAAGAACGTTAGCAATGCAGATTGATTTAGAACAACAAAAAAGTAAGGAAGCAGACAAAGAACATCAACGGAAACTTGAAGTTATGGAAATGCAAGAGAAAAGTAAAGAAAAAGTTGAAAGTTAGAGTTAGGCAGATAGTAATGCAGCATTATTTAAATATAATCCCAAATTGCCAGCTTATGATGATACGAAAGATGATATGGTAACTTTGGCTTTTTTTTGCGCCGATTTGAAACATTTGCACCTGCTCAAAGGTGGTCAGAGGATAAGTGGGCTCTTAGTTTAAGTACTTTATTAAAGGCAAAGCGTAAGAAGTATTTTCACGGTTAGCCCCGGAACAAGCATTAAACTATGCAGAACTAAAAGTGACGTTGTTGAAACGGTCTGATTACACCGAAGAAGGATTTCGAAAGCGATTACGAGAAAGTCGTGTGGAAGAAAACGCAACAGTTTTCGATGAGGCTAACTATTTTAAAAGATGGGTTAGGGTTAGCAAAATGTACCATAACGAACCAAGGTTTATGTGATTTGATACTACGTGAACAATTTTTATTGAATTGCAATAATGAACTAGAACATTTCTTGCGGTAAAGGATTCCATCTAGTTTGACTGATATATCCAAACTTGCCGATCAGTTTGTTGAAGCTAGAGGTAGTAAAGCAGAAGTTTTCACTTAGAGAGTTAAGAGTTTAAATGTACGCGAAAGATTGTACATAGTCAACCTTTGCAAAATAGATTGAGAAGTGAAACAGCTAAAGATGGCAATTTAGGGCGCCAAAATTTGTTAAAAGATGCTTTATTTGCAATGGCGTTGATCATTTAGCAAATAAATGTTCGCGAAAGTTTCCAAAAGGAGAGGTAGCGGGAGTACATGTGACGTTGTGGAATGGACAAATAACTGACTCAGTAGAAATTGAAACTCCTCAACAACAGTCGCAAAGTAAATTATCGAATGTTTGCGATTTCAATTCGATGCGAAAAAAACCAATGCGTGTTTTATATGGTCGGTTAGAAACTGAACAGGTGTTTGTATTACGCGACACAGGTTGTAATGCGTTGTTATACGGACAGCATTAGTTAAAGACAGTTATATGCTTGGTATGAAACAAAAATGTAAGTTTGTCGATGGCCGTGAGGTTGTTGTACCAGTTGCACAAGTAGAAATAGATTTTCCATTTTTAGCGTGGTGCATGGTCCTTGGATTCATCTCTATTTGACGTTATAATTGGTAATATTCCAGGTGCACATCCCCCGACAATCCAAATAACAACTGGGAGAAGCAAGTTATTAGCACTGTTGAAACGAGAGGTATGAAAGCCAAGGCAGACAAAATTGATAAACCACTGCAATATAAGGGATTAATTCAATTGAATTTAAAGATTCGCAGGTTCAGGATGAGACACTAAGTCTTGTTCCTCTATGGAAATAAGCTGAAGAGAGTAATATAAAAGAATCTGCAAATGGAGTTAAGACTAGATTTTATGTACGTAATGGAGTTCTACTAAGTGAACTTATTGACAAGCGAGGGACGCGTGTGTTGAGTGTCCAAAAGATTGGGATAGATACCTGAATGCTTTGCTATTTGTATATCGAGAAGTTCCCCAAGAGAGTCTGGGGTTTGCTCCGTTTCAGTTGATTTTGAATGTTTAGTTCACATTATAGGTCAAGAGATTACAGATAAAATAGACGCGATGCGAAATACCCCGAAACCTATTACAAAACGTCAAAAAAAAATCGTTCATCGGGTTAGCTGGGTACTACAGAAAGTTTATTCCAAATTTTTCTAAGCCACTTACCGATGTTACAAAAAAAGGATATGCAAAATAAATTTGAATGGAATCAGCCACATGAATATCCGTTTACTACACTCAAGAAATTATTGGCATCGGAACCGATTATCCGTTTACCTGATATAGACCAAAAATTCATTTTAAGAACTGATGCTTCGGATTTGGGTAATGGTGCGGTCTTACTTCAGGAATCGAATGGTGTAATGTATCCAGTTGTATACGCCCGTCATAAATTGTTACCCGGGGAGAGACGATATGACGATATACACAAAATAAATGTTAAATTATTCGTAGTACACAAGTTTTATCAAGTTATTATATATTTTTTTAGGAAAACAAAGTTTAATATGCACACTGCGTAATAATGTCACATTATTCATTTTAGAAACTTATGCGAGCTTTCATATTATACTAAAGATATAAACATATTGTCACCCTTTAAAGAAATTACTCGAATAGCGATTGGTTAATTTGCAAGGGTACATGGAACTATGTTTGTAAATCTGCCGGGGTACCTGTTCAATTTTGATGAAATTCATTTTTCATAAGTGACACTAGGGGCCGAAAAGTTTCATAGATAAAAAACAAGCCAAACAATTTAAAATAAATGAATCCAAAGTTTCAAAAATTATATGAATCCAAATCCAGCTAAATGTGCTAAATATTTTGCTAAAAGATACATTTTCTGACAGCACAAAGTACTGCCTACTGAGTTACGGATACCCTTGGGGGGTTTAACTCCACCAGCAGCGGTACCCGCTCAGGGGTAGTAAATACTGCTCAATTTTGATGTGCCATACATGCACATTTCGGAAAATCATTCCACTAGGGGCCGAAAAGTTTCATAGATAAAAAACATAAGCCAAACAGTTTAAAATATATTAATCGAAAGTTCCAGAATAATTATATGAATCCAAATCCAGCTAAGGTATGCTTTGCCCGAGGGAACAAACCTTAGTTTTAAATGAATTAAACAATCAAATGGGCTGAAAATTTTTGCTAAAAAGTAGGTACATTTTCTGACAGCACAAAGTACTGCCGACTGAGTTATTAACTTACGCGACATTTAGCGGCATAAGGGAAATAACTCTTACATTGTGTCATTTGGTTATAGTAAACAAACATGGCGACGCTAAGGTTCGCAAGTCACTAAGAAAATGAAATTCAAGTTAGGAAGCCAAACTAGTGCCATCAAATACCAACAAAAATAATAGATTGGCAGCAAAAACTTTTAGGGCATTTTTATATAAAAAAAAAATCAGGATTTGAATTTAAAATGTTAGTAAATACATGTACATAGGATACCTTCAATGTTAGAAAAGTGCCTGATTGCTAGTTAATTTTTTCACTGGTAGTTAATATTTGCTTTGAAGGGTGACAAAAATGTTATACAGGTTTTTGTCAGGTTACACGGCCCCATGTACCCCGTCAACAATTTATGTACCCTTTGTCTGGGGCTCAGGCTACATAAATCTTTGACAAGGTACATAGGGCCGAGTAACCTGCCAAAAACCTGTATAACGTTTGTAAATGTACAGTTTATAATAAATGGAAATTCACCCTCGAGATATTCCTCCGGTTTCCTCCACCATCCATGAACTAACCGCCTCGAAATAAGTGAAAAAATCCTGACTGGGGCGTAAAACGCCATTAATTACTCCACTCCACTCAATGTAGTCTCATGTCTAGTTGTCTATATGTCTGTATTTTTTACCTTTACGGGTGACTGATATAGAACTTGTTTGACCACAAGGATCCCACATAATATTCACTAAATTATCTACATGTTGTATGACCTTTGATCCCAAAACACTGTTTTTTAGTACTGCTTTTCTTTTACGGAAAAAGGATTAGAACGTTAGAACCGTAACCCATCATCTTAGGTCCAAACCGTGCTGCATAACATGGCTTATGACAGTACAGCATTCCTCTGTGCTCGGCATGTTGCCCTGGTGCAAGTATTTTACCACGCTCCTCACATCGTAAACAGTTTGGATGCCAATTCTTGCCAAGAGACGTCTTCCTCTCAGCAAAATACACTGGTTTTCCACATTTTTGGCACGTAGAATTTATCCCGGGAATAGAATCAAACTTAATTAACAAGCATATTTCCGTGTTTGATTAATATTAAAACACTACAAGATATCACGAACTAAGAACACGACAGAACGAGTTGTATCAGATTCGATTTTTTACATGGGTGCGTTTTGGTATCTGTACAATGAACTATGGTTTAAATACTATACATGTATATTCACAAATAAAAGGTTGGTTTATAAAAGACAAATATCCACCAGCATGTTGTAGGGATTATTATGACAGGTAAATAAATCCTTCACATATATATACCTCCAAAATCCACCGTCACACTAAATATACGTATTAACACGTATGTTCATATTTACTATTGTCTAAATGTTGGTTAGATCCAGTGTTTATACAAACTTATTAGGCATTCCACACAAATTTGAATTTCACACCGTCTTCACTGTTATTAGACTAGAACAAATTAACCGTGAAGTTTTTATGTCACAATTAGAATAATCATATTTACGGTTAAAAGTTCATCACTCATGATTACATTAATTAATGAGATTAGCTAATCAAAATTGACCTGTAAGAAATACGACTTCCCTACTACGGAAATCGTTAATACGTTACAACCTTTTTAGTTTTTCGTCTCTTGTTTTTTGCTGCTCAGAGCTATAGGGGTCAATATAGTATCACACAAAATATTTTTTATTTTCAGACATGGAAGTCATATTTATATATATATAATTTATATTATATATTACAATCATCATTTAATTTACGTTTATATACTGCCTCTGACATTCCTTGTACATCTTGCTTTTTATCAAGCTGTCAAATGACGGAAAATAACTGTGACGTCAAAAACTGGTCTGGTAATATAATTGGCGAAGTCGACGTAGAAATGTTCCTCATGTTTATGTAATACATTAACGTCAAAAGTTTGGAAAACTAAACTTTGTTTGTCTGCGATCCTCAGAGTAGAGTAAACCTTAATAAACAAAATAAAAAAGGTATATCAAATTATCATATAAAACTGAAACAAGACGTTATAACATAATGCTAATTTATACAGAATCATGACCGTCTTAAATAAGCAACTTCGCCCCTAATTCGCCATTATGAATGATCATGAGCTCAACCGCTTGTAGTACGCTCGGTTGTGCGCTCGTAAACTTTATTTTTCTCTTTGAGACTACTGGACTAATTCCAAAGTAGAAAAAAAACAAGATAAATACCAATTACAGATTTTTTTTGACCGATGTTGTAAAATTTGACATTGATAAGTATATTTATTTGTTTGTATATATGTATATGCATATGCTCTGTTATTTTCGAAGAATTTTTTATCCAAATTAGGTGTTAATCTAAGCTAGTTCCTTAAAAATCTTCGCTGAAACCATTCAGCAAAGAAGAATTAAATTTTGTAAAGAAGATTGGTAGCTGTGGGTTACGAAAATTTATCCGTCCGAACACATAATTGTCGCCATTTCTTTGTATAGAAAAACAGTCAAATCGGTTACAGATATTTAAGTTGGGCAAATAAAAATAATTTTTGATAGGAGTCGTGTGAATGACAATACAAGCTTTAAATCGGGAACAATTTATTTCCAAAAGGAAACTTATCAAATCTGTCCTATTATTTTAGATGGCCGCCAAAAGCTCATAAGATGCTTTTCTTAAAATATTTCTATTTGTTCAATTTGCATGATAAAAGTTGGAATTCCTATGTTTTCGTGCCTGTTGAACTATTTTTTTCTGTCTCTGAGTTTTTATTATTTTATTACTTCGCTGCCACGACGCATACTGTATTCTGTGCTTCTGGTCCTTTCAATCAACATGCTACTGTTCACTTATGCAGCTGCAGAGTGTGGCGATCTGCCTAAAATGCTTGCATAATCTCTTGCAAGCAACTGTTAAGACATATTTTGTTAGTTCTTGACAGCTTAAACCAGCCGTAGAGTTGGCAAATGTATCTGTCAAGTCTACCCTTTTCAACCAGATGAACTACACACGACTCGATTACGGTTGGTTGCCTGACAAAGTTCATCTAGGTCTTGTAGGCTGCACGCTTTGTTTCTTTGCCCAAACAAAATTGAGATGCACGACCTCTGTTTGCGGGCTTGTTCTGCGATATATGAGAGCTTGGAACCCTTCTAGCATTTAAATCATAAATCAATTGTAGCTTAAAAGTTACAAATATAAAAGGACTAGAAGATGTAGTTCAAAATATTTTCTGTAATCTAGTCAAAGAAAACATGTTTCAATTTTCAAAAAGTAGATTAAGGGATTTTCAAAGGAAAAGACTAAAATTATAATGATCGATTATTCTGGCGACTGTACATCTCATGCTCGCCATAATTAAAGTACGAGACTCATTGACCTCCCTGTACTTCTCGTTGTCAGCTTTAAGCATCATTCGTGTTAAAGAAATCATAACTGGTTTCAAGTTTTGAAGCAAGTGAATGATGCAGTTTGAGAACCAAAAAGAGACACAGTTATAGTGAATAGCTTTGCACTTTTTGATGCTTCACCTACAAGTCCTTTAAGACGACTTGTAAAAGATGACATCATCCCAGATGAGGAATTCATGATACTTGGTTCAAGTGGGTGGACATAGTGTTTGACTCGTACAAGAAATCAAGTCTGAAAACTTAGTCGAGATCGAAATTAGCACTAGAAATCAAAGGAGTGAAGGAAAAAAGTAAAAAATCAGGAAACATGACTTATTTCTTTCACTATCTTGTAACTAATATGTGTGAAGAAACAACAAACATTTTCATCATCAAACAAGAGGATCCCATTGGAACGAATCTCTTAAAGATGTTTCCCCGTGTTGTAAA
This sequence comes from Tegillarca granosa, assembly GCA_029721355.1. Lineage (NCBI taxonomy): Eukaryota > Metazoa > Mollusca > Bivalvia > Arcoida > Arcidae > Tegillarca > Tegillarca granosa. The sequence goes on from CM056597.1 coordinate 23,850,685, forward strand.
AACCTTACAGTAAAAAATTGGTTCAAACATTGGATGTAAATATATAATACAAATACCAGTTAAATTTTGATGTGCCTGATGTGCACATTTCGGAAATTCATTCCTCATCAGTGACACTAAGATCGAAAAGTTTGAGACATAAAAATATAAGCCAAACAGTTGAAAATAATGAATCTAAAGTTTCAAAATTATATAAATTCTTTTTTTTTCATCAGGGTAAATTGTACATTTGTTCTTATCGTAGCAATATTCGATTGCCATTTTCATGGAAATATGTCTTCAGGGAATTGTTGATTACCCTAGATCACTAAGTCCATACACTATGAGTTCCTACTCATGAGTTTGTGTAAGAGGGTTTAAAAGCTTGAAGTAGTACCTACTTTTTGTGCATATTGAATGTGACATTGGGTCCGACTTCCATAGGATAGTGAAGAAATATGCATGGCATACCATGTATTTGTTGTTATTACTGAGACATTCATAAATCTCAGCTAGCATCCGAAATCTTGACAAGAAATACGCTTCGGGCAAATAGCTGTATTCTAGATACTCAAACTGAATGAGGTGGACACTAAAAGAAGCTCTTAAAACTGTCAGTGTGTTTCTATAGCAGTATTTGCAAGGAATTATAGGTGCTCACAGTCAGACCTTTTCTTGAAATCATTCTTGCAAAGTTGCATATGCGAACGGTGTAAGATAAATAGCGAAGACTAGCAGCACATTATCAGTACTTAGAAAATGTACTGGCTGTTACAAAGCTTTTTAGATAGAAGACAAATGAAAATGTCAAAACAGTTAAAACATGCTAGGAATTCACTTTTAAATCGTAAAAATTAAACAAATGCAAATGTTGCAAAGGAAAACATCAATTTTGGGAAGCTATTTTGCTGGCCATTTTGAAAATGGCTGCCATTTTTTATTTTCAATTGGCAATCAGACAGATTGGAAAGTATCCTTTGGAGAACGCATTTGCTTGTATTACTATTTGCACGGTATTTCTGTTATTACCTACTGTATACTTAGCGACGGATGTTATTCACATTTGTATCTGTAGGAGATAAAATTATAGCATCTAACATAGTAACGAGATTTTCCCACAAATTCCTCAAAAAACCTAGTGTTTGAAGCTTAAATAATGTTATCAAATAGTTTTATGATTTTTTTAAAAATTTCATTCAGGAATTTACCAAAAAAAATATCGACAAATTGAATCAAAACTTGAATTTTAAAATTAACGCTGAAAATGTCAAACAGTAAATAATTTTTATATGATTATAAAAATATTCTATTTGATTTATAATCCCGAGGATTTGATTTTTAGGTATTTTGTTTTACCTTTGTTTAACATTTATTTAAATTATCAAGTTTTAAACTTCTGGGTTAAGGTAACTGTACATGGTAAAACAGTTGTTACTCAATTCCTTTATTACCGCGCTATCTTGGACTAGTTTTCAGATCGGGTTCAACTTTAAGAAGTAATTCTTTATGCTTTTAGGCACCATACATCAGAATGAGGAAAATCAGCTGTGTACTTTTTGTGTCGTGTAGTTTTATGTCCGGAGTAATTTTCTTGCTGGTCACCAGACGCAGCACTGTAAGTAACACTCACTATTTATCAACTTGAATCTATGTTGTTAATTGGCGCACTTTGTGATTATTTTTTTCCATTGCCTTTGTTAATTGACTTTGAAAGCCTGATCTTTTTGCTTTTTAAGCGCTTGTATTGATCTCTTTAGTAGGATGAACCACAAACATTCCGGCGAACGAGATTAAAACGCCCGAAGGTTGCTTCTTGTAGTAAAATGTTTCTTGTTTGAAACATAACATTTTTATCATAAACACCCATGTTTTAAATACATAAAAAACATTCTTTTCTTTGAAAATGTTAAAATCTCCAAATGCAAAACACTTTTGTTAGTAAATACATAGCTGTAATGAACTTTTCAAAATCTTTTCATCAAAGTTGTTTCAAACCTTAATTGCCTATAAGCATATATATATATATATATATATATATATATATATATATATATATATATATATATATATATATTTAGAGATTATTATATGACCATTTTGATATCGCACCCCTTATCAGCCAGAGTCCTGATATCAGCCAGAGGACAGAGGGCCCGAGGGATGATATCTGGACTCGAGGGCTGATAAGGAATGTGATATCAAAATGGTCATATTATAAATATATAACACAAATACCAGGTTAAATTTTGATGTGTCAGATGTGCACATTGCGGAAATTCATTCCTCATCAGTGACACTAAGACCGAAAAGTTTGATAAAAAACATAGGCCAAACAGTTGAAAATAATGAATCTAAAGTTCCAAAATTAAATAAATCCAAACCCAGCTAAGGAATGCTTTGCATGAGGGAACAATTCTTAGTTTTAATAAATTTCAAATTTTAGACAGCTGAAAATTTTGCTGAATGGTACATTTTCTGACAGCACAATGTTCTGCCTACTGAATTGTTAATACCCTCGGGGAGTTGTACACCGCCAGCAGCGGTACCCGCTCAGGGGTAGTAAATATATAACACAAATACCAGTTAAATTTTGATGTGCCAGATGTGCACATTGCGGAAATTCATTCCTCATCAGTGACACTAAGACCGAAAAGTTTGATACAAAACATAAGCCAAACAGTTGAAAATAATGAATCTAAAGCTCCAAAATTATATAATTCCAAATCCAGCTAAGGAATGCTTGCATGAGGTAACAACCCTTAGTTTTAAATAAATTTCAAATTTTAGATGGCTGAAAATTATGCTAAATAGTACATTTTCTGACAGCACAAAGTTCTAATAACCATTTTTATCATATGTTTCATTCAAACAAATAAACAAACTTGTAAATTAACAACATTATAATTAACACATTTTTTTAACAGACTGCCAACATACGTTCTCCTTGTTCCGACATTTTTGTTAATATATAAATAAATATTTTAATGAAAGATATGATAAAAAGTTTATAATATGACCATTTTGACATAACACCCCTAATCAACCCTCGGGTTATATATATATATATATATATATATATATATATATATATATATATATATATATGATCTTAAATTAAACAACATCTCTTCCTCTTCTCATTCGTTTGTCAAATCGTAAAGGTGTACTTGGTCCAAACATATTGGTTTAAAATAAGCCATTTATATCTAAATTCTTTAAAAACTTTTTGTAAACTTGTCAAGCTTTAGTTTATGTGTGACAGCAAAATCAATAATTTCTTTATTTACACAAAATTTCTATGTTTATTCTAGCAATCTGCTGTGTTTATCAAAACGCTCGAACACTTAGGTTTCTAAGGTTAATGAAAAAAAAAATAGATAACAAATTTTTTCGACCCAATTTAACAAAATAACTACAATCCTGTAAAAAACTGACTAAGAAAGTTTTGGTCTATTGGTATATAGCCTTAAAAAGCCTTTTTATTTTTCACATTTTTGGGGAAGAAAAAATAGAATTTCCTCTGTGAACATTGATATTTCAGACAGTTTTAATACTGTTAGACCCCCAGGCTCACAGGCATGGCAAACAGACAATGTGTGATATTTCAGACAGTTTTAAATAAGGTTGCGCTGCTAGGTTCACAGACATGACATACAATGTGTGATATTTCAGACAGTTTTTAATAATTTTAGACTGCTAGGCTCACAGACATTACATACAGACAATGTGTGATATTTCAGACAGTTTTTAATAATGTTGCACTGCTACAGGCAATGTGTGATATTTCAGACAGTTTTAAATAATGTTGCACTGCTAGGCTCACAGACATTTCATACAGACAATGTGTGATATTTGAGGTTTTTTAAGTGTGGCAAATGTACTCCACATTAAAGAATTGGAAGAGGTAGTTGTTATATAAATATTTAAAGATTTTGGCAAACAATATGATATTCACCAAGTTTTGTTCAAAAAACTGTTTTAGTTTGGAAATTCAGGAATGAATTGACACGTAAGGAATTTATTTTCGATAACACCTTTCTAAATAAAAAACAAAAACTATACCTTTTTTATTCGTTCACCAGGATTTGAGCGCATGATCTAGAGTACTAGTAGTAACAGCAGTGAACATTATTTGCTCATTGAACCCAGAGCCGTCTACAGATCAGTTAGTGATCAATGCCTTCTCTTGTCTACAGATCAGTTTAGTGATCAATGCCTTCTCTTGTCCATAGATCAGTTAAGTGATCAGTGCCTTCTCTTGTCTAAAGATCAGTTTAGTGATTAATGCCTTCTCTTGTCTACAAATCAGTTTTGTGATCAATGCCTTCTCTTGTCTACAGATCAGTTTAGTAATCAATGCCTTCTCTTGTCCATAGATCAATTAAGTGATCAATGCCTTCTCTTGTCTACATATCAGTTTAGTGATCAATGCCTTCTCTTGTCTACAGATCAGTTAGTGATCAGTGCCTTCTCTTGTCTACAGATCAGTTTAGTGATCAATGCCTTCTCTTGTCCATAGATCAGTTAAGTGATCAGTGCCTTCTCTTGTCTACAGATCAGTTTAGTGATTAATGCCTTCTCTTGTCTACAGATCAGTTTAGTGATCAATGCCTTCTCTTGTCTACAGATCAGTTTAGTAATCAATGCCTTCTCTTGTCTACAGATCAGTTTAGTAATCAATGCCTTCTCATGTCTACAGATCAGTTTAGTAATCAATGCCTTCTCTTGTCTACAGATCAGTTTAGTGATCAATGCCTTCTCTTGTCTACAGATCAGTTTAGTAATCAATGCCTTCTCTTGTCTACAGATCAGTTTAGTAATCAATGCCTTCTCTTGTCCATAGATCAGTTTAGTGATCAATGCCTTCTCTTGTCTACAGATCAGTTTAGTGATTAATGCCTTCTCTTGTCTACAGATCAGTTTAGTGATCAATGCCTTCTCTTGTCTACAGATCAGTTTAGTAATCAATGCCTTCTCTTGTCTACAGATCAGTTTTGTGATCAATGCCTTCTCTTGTCTACAGATCAGTTTAGTAATCAATGCCTTCTCTTGTCCATAGATCAGTTAAGTGATTAATGCCTTCTCTTGTCTACAGATCAGTTTAGTGATCAATGCCTTCACTTGTCTACAGATCAGTTTAGTGATCAATGCCTTCTCTTGTCTACAGATCAGTTAGTGATCAGTGCCTTCTCTTGTCTACAGATCAGTTTAGTGATCAATGCCTTCTCTTGTCTACAGATCAGTTTAGTAATCAATGCCTTCTCTTGTCTACAGATCAGTTTTGTGATCAATGCCTTCTCTTGTCTACAGATCAGTTTAGTAATCAATGCCTTCTCTTGTCCATAGATCAGTTAAGTGATTAATGCCTTCTCTTGTCTACAGATCAGTTTAGTGATCAATGCCTTCTCTTGTCTACAGATCAGTTTAGTGATCAATGCCTTCTCTTGTCTACAGATCAGTTAGTGATCAGTGCCTTCTCTTGTCTACAGATCAGTTTAGTGATCAATGCCTTCTCTTGTCTACAGATCAGTTAGTGATCAATGCCTTCTCTTGTCTACAGATCAGTTTAGTAATCAATGCCTTCTCTTGTCCATAGATCAGTTAAGTGATTAATGCCTTCTCTTGTCTACAGAACAGTTTAGTGATTAATGCCTTCTCTTGTCTACAGAACAGTTTAGTAATCAATGCCTTCTCTTGTCCATAGATCAGTTAAGTGATTAATGCCTTCTCTTGTCTACAGATCAGTTTAGTGATCAATGCCTTCTCTTGTCTACAGATCAGTTAGTGATCAGTGCCTTCTCTTGTCTACAGATCAGTTTAGTAATCAATGCCTTCTCTTGTCCATAGATCAGTTAAGTGATTAATGCCTTCTCTTGTCTACAGAACAGTTTAGTGATTAATGCCTTCTCTTGTCTACAGATCAGTTTAGTGATCAATGCCTTCTCTTGTCTACAGATCAGTTTAGTGATTAATGCCTTCTCTTGTCTACATATCAGTTTAATGATCAATGCCTTCTCTTGTCTACAGATCAGTTTAGTGATCAATGCCTTCTCTTGTCTACAGATCAGTTTAGTGATCAATGCCTTCTCTTGTCTACAGATCAGTTTTGTGATCAATGCCTTCTCTTGTCCACAGATCAGTTTAGTAATCAATGCCTTCTCTTGTCCATAGATCAGTTAAGTGATCAATGCCTTCTCTTGTCTACAGATCAGTTTAGTGATTAATGCCTTCTCTTGTCTACAGATCAGTTTTGTGATCAATGCCTTCTCTTGTCTACAGATCAGTTAGTGATCAGTGCCTTCTCTTGTCTACAGATCAGTTTAATGATTAATGCCTTCTCTTGTCTACAGATCAGTTTAGTGATTAATGCCTTCTCTTGTCTACAGATCAGTTTTGTGATCAATGCCTTCTCTTGTCTACAGATCAGTTTAGTAATCAATGCCTTCTCTTGTCCATAGATCAGTTAAGTGATCAATGCCTTCTCTTGTCTACAGATCAGTTAAGTGATGAATGCCTTCTCTTGTCTACATATCAGTTTAATGATCAATGCCTTCTCTTGTCTACAGATCAGTTAAGTGATCAGTGCCTTCTCTTGTCTACAGATCAGTTTAGTATCAATGCCTTCTCTTGTCTACAGATCAGTTTAGTGATCAATGCCTTCTCTTGTCTACGGATCAGTTTAGTGATCAATGCCTTCTCTTGTCTACAGATCAGTTTAGTGATTAATGCCTCTTGTCTACAGATCAGTTTTGTAATCAATGCCTTCTCTTGTCTACATATCAGTTTAGTGATCAGTGCCTTCTCTTGTCTACAGATCAGTTTAGTAATCAATGCCTTCTCTTGTCTACGATCAGTTTAGTGAAATGCCTTCTCTTGTCTACAGATCAGTTTAGTGATTAATGACTTCTTGTCTACATATCAGTTTAGTGATCAGTGCCTTCTCTTGTCTACAGATCAGTTTAGTGATTAATGCCTCTCTTGTCTACAGATCAGTTTTGTGATCAATGCCTTCTCGTCTACAGATCAGTTTAGTAATCAATGCCTTCTCTTGTCCATAGATCAGTTAAGTGATCAATGCCTTCTCTTGTCTACAGATCAGTTAAGTGATTAATGCTTCTCTTGTCTACAGATCAGTTTTGTGATCAATGCCTTCTCTTGTCTACATATCAGTTTTGTGATCAGTGTCTTCTTCTGTCTACAGATCAGTTTAGTGATTAATGCCTCTCGTTGTCTACATAGCAGTTTGTGATCAATGCATTCTCTTGTCTACAGGATCAGTTTAGTAATCAATGCTTCTCTTGTCCATAGTAATCAA
>CM056597.1:23858078-23992928 GCA_029721355.1 Tegillarca granosa
CACTAATTAATGGGATATTAACAAAGCATATTAGCACAATTACAATATTCTTTTGCTGAAATTCTTTGCTGTAAATAAGAATATTTTTTGAATTCAAAATTTAAATCATAAATGGGATTGACAACCCCCGTCGATATTTTTTTCAGATCCGCTTAGCCTTTGCGGCTAATTTTTTTAGACTAAGTATGAAATTTAAGATATTTGTAAGAGGATTTAATTCGTTCCTTTTGTAAAAGTATCATTCTCTGAATACTTTCCATCACAGAAATAATTGAAGTAATAATTAGTTGACGAAAAAAGGTCCACCGTACTTAAAAATGAAAAATGTTTAAATGTTTGACCAAAAGCGTGCAAGAAACGATCGCATAATTCTTGCCTATGGGAATGAAACAACGATACCCAATTAGTCAACTCAAACAAATAGCGATTTAAATATGAAAATTTATGCTGATTGGTGAACAAAAATACAACCATCGTTCTTTCATTCTTTCTCACCAGAAAAACATGATTTAATTCATTTTCCTCTCGATTAAAATTTCTTTGTAACCATAAAGAATATGAATCTAAATATTAAAGAAGTTTGGTATTGCAGTTGGCGAGCACTTTAGTTGCTTGTAATATAATATGGCCTTGACCTTTTTTCGTGACCATATATAAATAAATAAATAAATAAATAAATAATAAATAATTTCAGACAAATATATGAAATTCAGACAAATTATCACTTCGAAAATAAATAAATAAATAAATAAATAAATAAATAAATAAATAAATAATAAATAAAGTCTAAATATAACCTTGAAAAAATTAAAAGGATAAATTAGCAGAATAAAGTAGAAAGGTTTTTTTGATTTATATTAATACGAACATGCCGTTGATTGGATTTTGCTAAAGTGAATTTTTGGCATCATTACACATACTCAGATTAACAATAGCTTTAAAATATTAATTTCTGTACAAAGTTGGTTGTTAATATGCTTACATATAATTTTGTAAAAAGGTCGTACATTACAACTTATCCTTAAACACAAATTAGATTTATTATGATATTTGATGGCTTACAGCATAACAATCATAATCATATTTTTACACAACGGCTTTGTTAATAAATCGCATTGCAATGTTACCAATATATAATGTAATTAATTTAAGACGATTCGGAATAATTCTCTATCAAATTTCTTTTTCAATTTTTAGTCTATGGGGACATTGTATTACATGACATTCTGGCATGTGGCGCCTACACGATTTGTCCCGTTCCCCTTAGCTTCGCAATTTTTAGCACCTGAAGCAAAATTCTGCATAGGTACCAATTTGAATGCCTTCCATCGGCAGGTTTGAAATAATGAAACTGGCTTAAGGTAGTGGTTTATTAGCAGTGCAGTGCAATGATCGTGTTAACACCCCAGTTGAGATTTTTTTCTTTTAAATCCAGACGCTCTGTTGTTGGATGGTGAAGGTAAAAATTGACCAGGAGAAATCCACCTACCTTTTGCAAGCAAACATTCTTAAACTAGAATCTGTCCAAGTGGTATTAGAACCTAAGTGCGAGTTTATGATGAGTTTCAAGTACATTTCGTATATATGTTATAATATGTTTCGTGTGTATGTGGTTTTAACCTGCATTTGCATATTATTATAATTTTGTTCACATTTTGTATAAAATTAAAAAAAAAAAAACTAGAAGTGTAAACACAATTCCGAAGACAGGTTAAGTGCGAAAATGTTTCAAATTCTACATCTAAAAATAAATAAATAAATAAATAAATAAATAAAATAAATAAATAAATAAACTAAATAAATAAATAAATAAATAAATAAATAAAATGTTGGATGTAAATAAAACATTTTTTCTCTGACTGGTTTGAAATTAATTTCAATAATATTGAAGTACCCAATTTGACCACCGTACAAGTTTCTGTCATGACGAAACAGTTTATTATGTTTCTGAAATAAAGGGCAGCTTAGAAATTTATTCCGCATTCATGACTGTCCATGACATAGCCTCAATTCTGCGAGTTATTGTAGATGTTAATAATACATGTATACTAGTAACTGGTTCTGACCATGACAGCCTAGTCCGAATTTCCTCTGACCCTTGCACACTATATGCCTGAAAAACTGTAGTGTGTTTAGGGTCAGAACAATTCCTATATATTAAACCCGGAATTTTCCAATACCAAGTGGTGCCAGAAGGGGCGCCACCTCATTTCGCTTCAGACTCAAAATATTAAGGAAACGTAGAAAAGTTTACTAACCTCGATCGATAGTTGAATGACTTGTTTTCCAAAATATTTGAATGTGAGAGGTTTCATGTGATTAGAAAGTCTTGTTTTGAAAATGGAAATATATTGCCATATTCCATTTTTTAAAAAGTGTATTGAATGATTAAAAAAAAAAAAAAAAAAAAAAAAAAAAAAAAAAAAAAAAAAAAATTCTATGTTCCCTTCATTTTCCTTTTTTCCCACTCGTGGCATATTTAGCTACATGTATTTAGGTAGATAGGAGGTGCTCACCATTTCCTTATCACCCAGCCTCACTTCCTTTTTAGAAGTTCACGTGATCCGTATGTTTGTGTTTTAACGGATTCTCAACAAATACTTTCTTTCACATAAATCTAACAAATTTTGACAAGGCTCTCTTAAAACAACGCCTAAACGTCTTTAACAAAACTAAATGCAGATGTTATAAATTCGAAGTGATCTTTAAAATGACATCTACAAATGCTGAATATTTAATACTGAAAAAATATTCATATTTTAAATTTGCTAGATTTAAATTTTAAAAAAATCATATTTAAAGAAAGATTGTGAAACTTGGGTCAAGAACTTGAAAATGCAAGAACAAGTTGAGAAAGAGTAATGTATATTGATGTATTGGTAAAAATGATAATACATTGAAAACACTGAAAACAATAACAATGCGAGTAAAAAAGCTTGAGTTGGTTCTTAAAATTATTTTAGACATTTAGACATTAGATTAATGAACTGGAAGATTATTACAAATATCAAATTATGATCATTATTATTTTAATCTATGGAAGAGATAAACAAATGACACGGACCCCTACGATATAAGTTGCTGCAATAGATTATCGATAATCGCAATACGTAATACTATTGTATATAAATCAGGATATCCACTTTGGGTATATATTCATTAGGATAGGTGCCTCAGTTTTTTGGCAAAATAACAGCAGAAATCAAGTCCAATTAACAATGTTTTTGGGACAAGTTACTTCTTTAATCAAATCATTTAAGATGTCACGGATTATTACTGATCGTTTATAAAAGGTATTATGCCAATTAAAGGGAGATTAGTACACTTAAGTAGCCTAAATCTACTTTGAATTCTAATTGTAAATCGCGGTATTTTATTTTCCTGTATCAGTTGAGGTTTTTTTGGCCTAACTGGACCACATGTTGGGAGGAACGATTTGGTATTAAATTCTTTTGTTTATATAAATAAATACAATGGTTGTATTTAAATAAGAAGCAATATATAATGCTGAATAATGTTGAGTGTTATGAAAATCATATTAGATTAGGATTTACATTAAAGCTAAAGGATTAAGTTATTGTTCAATGCAATTTAAAATTTTGAATGCACTTCAATTATATTTTTGAACTATTGAAATCTAATTTATAAATAACTTATTATAACTTTTTTAATTGCTGTGTATTAAAGAAAATCCATGAAATTACCCGATCTACTTCTCCTTAAGAACTTGAATTATTTTAATCTTATCCTGTGTTTGAACATGTTATTTTAATTTTTTCCAGAAGTGTGCATGCGCGATTATCATATAGTCTCGTCATTTATTATTTCCGCGTTTTTATTATTTAAACTGCTGAACCATTTTCCTATCGCCTTTCTCATATCATTTGTATTAAAGAGACGATAAGATAATAAATAAATAAATAAATAAATAAATAAATAAATAAATAAATAAAAAGGCAGACAAAAAATAAATAGACTGGCAAATAAATAAAGACAAAGCTATGAATAATAAATAAATAACAATATACATTGAAATCCTTTTAAATTCACATTTAGAAAATGAGATATTAGAAATTATAGCCCTTCACAAATAAAACTTAGCCAACAATTTCGAAAGAAAAATCCACTAAACTTGAATAAAGTTGTGTATTTTTTCCATGTTCTTGAGACAATTTTTAATGTGATATCGCTAAATAACATGACTAAATTCATTTTTATCAATAATTAGCCAGCTTCTCAGGAGTCAGCAATTTCATGAAAATTATTTGCCGAGAACCATAACTGTGATTTGTTTCTTTTAGGTATGGTTTCAGAACAGACGGGCAAAATGGCGTAAACAAGAAAAGAACATAGTGCGAATGTTTGATGTATGGCGACAAAGATTTGACCATTACCCAGTAACACCTCATCCCATTAATTTTACAGCTGCATCCGCATTCTCATCAGTAAGACCAGGGTTCTTTCCGTGGTTACCAAGGTTACAGTTACCTCCGGTCTTACCCTTTCCAACAGGATTTCTTCCAGATACAAGGACCACTTTTAAAGGTACATTTTTGTGATTTCATTGTTAGCAGTTTTATGTTACTAAGACAAACTTTATCTTATATTACCGGATAATTTAACATTGTGGCATTTTGTCTCATGTCTGTCCAAAGTCGCAACTCTTATAATAAAAAATTAAAAAAAAGTTTCAAAGCTTGCATTCTTTATCATGTTGTTTATTTCGTAGTCTGCTTCTGATTGATCTTGCTTTTGCCAAGCGCATGGTATTTGATCCACATTTTCTTTATTATTTTACACCGCCTTAGTGGCTCATTGCTGGAACGTACGTCTCAAAGCGGGAGGTCTTGTGTTCGAACCCCAACAGGGCCAAACATGAGATTTTCGATGAAATATTGTTCGACTAGCGCAAGAAGGATAGAGTATCGACTGTTTAATCTGATGCCAGGATGATGGACTGCGGGAGTGATTGTCGGCAACATATTGATTTTGTGAGATAGAACCTTACCAAAACAAAGTGCGCGCTAGTACACAGAAGATTATAAAAGACACTCGCACATCACGTGCATACAGGAACTTGTTCTTAGATTAATCCAAAGGGATTAATAACCTTGCCCTGGTCGCTATTAGCTGAAAAATTGCTGATGCGACGTTAAACAACATTACAATAACAACAACTTTTTAATTTTTAGCTTGAATAGTGCTGTCATATGCTAAACTTGATTTTTTTATATAAAATAATACATTTGAAAATAGACCATTGCATTTATGAAAGTGGACAGAATGTCTCATTTTAATTATTAGATATTTATTGGTTTATAACTTCCAAATTATACGTAGCATTTACGTCATAAAACGTTTTGGTATTTTAGTACTACTGGCGATTTTTTTTTCTCCTTTGCACATGCCCAAGTGCCTTGTAGTTTTATTAGGAAACTTTGTAAGGTTACAAAATTATTTAACAAGCCAAGCCCGACCCCCATCACTTTGAATAGTATTTATTTTCATTTCAAATTTCAAAAGAAATTGTTATATTTTTTTTATTTACAGGAAGTTTACCCTTGCACACTCCAAAATTCAACTTCGATTCGTCACCATTAGCAACACCATCCCCAACATCTCCGAGCAAGTCATATGATTACTACGCACGTGACTTCTTACAAAGAATTACAGCAGAATCCAAAGCAAGATACGAACAGGAGTTAAAAGACAAAAGAACATCACCGGAAGTTATCAACAGAAGTCGAGAAACGTCGCCAAGACCGCCATAACTATTGTAAAAAGAAATGTATTTTTTTAAAATTTACACACATATACATGTACATTATTATATCATATGACAATAAACGATTTCATTACTCAATTACCATTCTGAAATTTTCATAAAACACAAAATATTAATTTCATTGGAAATTATCATTTATCATTATAACACTTTATTATTATTATTATTAATTTTTTTTAACAACTGATCTTTAAAATTGAATGAAAAAGTAGGACGGACTTTAAACAGAATCACACACTTTGCGCCATTGTAGCAATGTTTCATGTTGTTGGCACTTAACGATATTAGTTTGGTTTATGAAAATATATCTCCATATAAAGTTATTCACAACTCGTAACTAGGAAATGGATAATTATGCTGTTTCCCTAGTAACAATGATATTGCATGATGATTAGGAGTTTTGTTTTTAACAGAATTTAGAGATAGCTGAAACTACTATTTTTGAGCTGGTTTTAATCGTTGCATAACATATTGTCAGTTTTTGATATCGGCAATTTTTTTTTTTAAAAAAAAACTTATCTTTTCCTTTTCTGTTCAGAATTTAATGAATCAATCTGAAGCCTTAGCGACCAGAAACATGTACTTGTACTTTATATATATAACATAACATGTATGTGCGTATACCAATCTACAGATATGGCTTCATTTTTAACATTTATTTTGTGTGTTGTGCTTGCTATATACTATTTATTGTTTTTATAACCATCCATGTATGTGTGCTCGCAGCCATATTTGTTTTTATGTCTATTTTTATGTTAAAAAAATAAATTTATAATAACAGCAGTTTTATCCTGATTCTATAAAAATGAACAAAGTTTAAAAATACAGTCTCGATGTCCGATTGGTCTTCAGTGCGCTAATGGATCTCGGCACCAATCACCGTCTAAGCTTGAATAAGACTGGACAGATCCTAGTTTTAAAAAAGTTTCTCAGACGCTTACGGATGGTTTTCTCCGAACACACAGGGTTTCCCTACCATCCCAGATCAAAGAATGAATCTCTACAGGGGCGTAAATCGCCATTACTCATCATTTGAGATTTTCGAGTTAGTAAGAGTTACTGATTGAAAGATGCATAGTTAATTGTGATACAAATGCAGTGATTAAAGGTATCTGCTAACATAGCAACACATAGAGGACCTAATCTACCTCCAATATCAAAGAACATATCTAAATTGGATAGACTTTATCTTTAGGATCGATTGGTTGGTTGTAACGTTGTAAAAGTTCTCATCAGCAATTTGTCGGCTTTTCGCGACGGAAGCAAGTTTATTAATCTTCAAGGATTAATAAAAGAAAAATTCCTAGATATGCGTGAGATTTGTGAGTGTTTATTACAAAATGCCTAGGGCTAGCACGCACTAAGAGCGACTTTTCGTTTAGGTACTGGCTGACCTAGTCAATGTGCCAAAGACAATCAAACCACTACCCATGTCACATTACCCCATCAGTAGGTAAACAAGTTTTAATATTTTTTCTAATGTCGAGCTCCGGGAAAAAAAGGCAGTATATTAAAGTCTTATGTTTAAAAGAGCCAGCTTCTTTCCAACAATCTCCCGATCTCGAAGTGGGCATTCTACAAGTGAGCCAGAAAGGCTTTTTTATCTAAAGGAGAAAAAATATATAGAGTAAGAGGCCTTGAGATTAAGTTATATATTTCGAATGCACTCAACATCTACTTCTGCTAAGTTGAATGAGTTGAGGTATTTTCCCTTTTCCCCTGTCCAGTGAATTTGACAATAGTTAAAAAATATAACACTATTTTTCACTACAATTTTATTTTGATGCAAACATGAAAAAAATTGCGATGTTACACACAAATAAATGATACAACATTATTTATCCACATTCCTGTTTAAAACGATGTATAATGAGACGCACTTTTTGCAACAGTCAATATTCAGATAGACATAATTTATTTTTCAAAATTAACGGCTTTATTTTTATAATGAAAATACGAAAGGTTTAGAAAATAAAGAAAAATATTTTTAAAAATGAATATAACTGAAAGATAGTTCAATTTTGTCACATGACAATTGCACGAAGAAAAGTTGAATTTGTACGTTAAAAATAACTAACGAAAAGCTCGAATATACTCGAAGGATAAAAACATCAAATAATAATAATAATAATCATAAACAAATTACAAAATCTATTTAAGACGGAAAATTTTATGTTTTAAATATTTAAACTTTTCTTTGCATTACAAAAATGCAAATGTTTTTCTAAGTCTAGATTTCTTAATGATAAAAAATGTACCACTCATTAATTAAAAATTATGTGTCTTGAAACGTTTCTGTATTTTTTTTTTGTTTTTTATAACATCTAATAAAAAATAATAAAGTAATCAACATCACGTGATATCGTCTTATTTGAGTTAAAAATTACGTTTAAAAATACGAAAAATTAGTTTTTTTTTCTACACAGAAAATAGTAAATCTAAATGAAGTATAAATAAGTGAAATTGAAAAAGGTCTAAGCAAACACGTTCAAAAACAATAAATGATATAAAAACAACACAAGACCATGGAAACTTGAAGAAAAAATTTTTCTTGTTAAAAAAAATTTCACCCATGATAAAAAAATCTAGAGCGTTGACACATACTTAAACATCAAATTATTGTTTAAAGTTAAATGGCATTTGCAGTCCATTTCAGATGGATGATGACCTACAATTACCAACCTTCAATAAACAACATTTGAACCTAAAATTTCTTTAACTGCTTTAATGAATTACCTCCGCACATATTATACTAGGGTGACTTCAGCAATTGTTTGTCAACTAGGGCATTAATTACTGTTTTAAAGTATTATTAAGTGGTTTTTTAAATTATTTTTATTATTTAAGATCGTGAAAATATTTCAAATTTATCGTTTTGTCCCCCCCCACCAAAAAAAAAAAAAAAAAAAAAAAAAAAAAAAAAAAAAAAAAAAAAAAAAAAAAAAAAAAACGATTTTCACTACATTTACAGTATACAGTATATGATAATTCGAAAAGTTATTGCGTATTTCCGGACTTAACCTTGAATAAATTACAATGCATTTGTGCAAAAATAAACGTAAAAGGGAATACTTTACCCAGCCATTACTGGATGCACACACGGTTCGGTTCTGCTATGACCGAGGATAGCGACAAATTTATAATGATATATGTATAAACATTTCGGAAAGAGCTTGTTAAATATCCAAATTATAAAATAAATCGATTTCATTCATAAAAATCGTGCAATAAATTGAAACATGGATCTTTCAGGGAGAAAACTGTGTGCCAAATAATATGATTTACAAAACCCAAAAACTTTTACGACCCATTCCGAAAGTCCTAAAATTAATCATTTTTTTAAAGAGTAAAATATATCAAAACGTAGTTTTCAAATATTAAAAATTGGTTTTTGGAATATAATAACACTAGTTTTTGTAATGTTTTACAAACTTCAATACTAAAAAAATATTTTAACATGATTTTATTTTATTTTATTTATTTAGAGCTTTAGATAGCAATTAAAAAAAGAATAAGCATATTAAATCTTATTCAAGAAAGCAGATTCTAAATGTACGTGTGCCAATTATCAGCGAATTTTATTTCGGGAAAATGATTTGTCTCGGGTGCTGGGAACTACCTTTTTTCATGCGTAATTCAAATATTAATGATTAATGTATAACAAAGTAACGTTTTTTTTAAAAAAAATTATAATCGATATTTTTTATAACAGCAAACTTGACTGGTTATTTTAAAACTCGCACTTGTTCACATTTGAGTCCTAAATAAACATCTATA
The DNA here is from genome assembly GCA_029721355.1 of Tegillarca granosa. NCBI lineage: Eukaryota > Metazoa > Mollusca > Bivalvia > Arcoida > Arcidae > Tegillarca > Tegillarca granosa. The sequence goes on from CM056597.1 coordinate 23,867,641, forward strand.
GTGCTATCTAAAATCAAATTCTAAAAATTATGCATTTTTACAAATAATGGCATTTAGTCAAACCCTTACCTACGGTACATGTCAAATATGTTCGGATTTTATTTATTCTTTTTGTGTTTTTGCCTGCAAGTATTTTGTCTGGTTGTCTGCATTAACAGCTTCACAGGGCTTTTTTATTGTATTAAAATATAACAACAACAGCAAAATTACTGAGAACTGATAAATAAAACGACCTTAAATACAGCAAAATCAACATTTTGATAAATACATATTCAAAACAACACGTTCCTTATATCATAATACTGGTTGAAACAAGTAAAAAAATATACATGCATATTAAAAGAAACTGGACTGCAACAAAATTTATGGCGAACGTCTGTTCCCTTGATTATCATATGTAAAGAAAATATTATTTTTGACTAAAAAACAACTAAATATAACGCGATTAAATTTATGATTAGACAAATAGTCTACTTATGATAACATTTGTGGACAAAATTTTCATTCACGACGATATGGACGGTTTTATAACGGGAAATCATTGGACGGAGTAGTATAAAATATCACAGTTAGTCATGCAAATGTCGTAAAGTTTATGTAATGAAAAAAATAATATCACACATATTACATATTTGTAACCAATATATATCCTTCAATATAAGCATAGTGCAATATACCTTTGATGTCTTAGTTTCTAACGACTACCTATTGTTGCAACATTGAAATACGTCATCTTTATTGTCATTTAAATTGCCAACATTTTAAATATTAAGCACTGATGTTATAAAATAAATAATAAAAAGGAAAGAGTTCCTTTCACACAAATCATTCTATTTGAAAAAAAACCGCACTATTAGAAACGATGATATGAGGAACCTTTTATACTATGTAAACATATGTATAAAACTAATAGAACTATATTGTATTTAAAAAAACACATCTAAAGCATTAACTAGATATGTTTCTTTGAAACAGATGTGTCGCCTGACACTGCATAAAAACCAATCAAAGGGAAATAATTCAAAAAAGGAACAAGATTGAGTTGTGGTTCTTGTGCACTGCACTTCGAGTCATTGCCAGAAACATGTACACAAAGTTTGGAGTCTTTTGAACATACTACACCAAAGTTATGCTCCGGACAAGAAATGCTCTATAAAAATCAATCAAAGGGAAATAATTCAAAAAACGGAAAAATATAGAGTTGCGGTTCTTGTGCACTGCACTTCGAGTCATTGCCAGAAACATGCACACCAAGTTTGGAGTCATTTGAACGTACAACACCAATGTTATGCTCCGAACAAGGAAATCCGGACGCCGCAGACGCCGACGACGACAAGCCGACGAAAGTAATCCCTATATGTCGGCTAGTCAGGCGACACAAAAATGAGACACTACATTAGATATTAATACCATATGGTATTCGTCTTCGACTACATTAAAAAGAAATACTACATGTTTTATCTTAAACGGAACAGATTGCAATCTATAACGAACGGACCCTTATTTCAAAGAAAGAAAACCTGTTCGAAGCTTTGAAGTATCGTCTTCGTGAGAGAATTATATTTTATTATGTAAGACTCTTTGAAATTCAAATACGTTTTAGTTTATTAATAGAAGGGAACAAAGGTTTTGTTACAAAATGTATTTCCGTTGCTTATATTATAAAAAAAGAATAAATATTTGTGTGCATATATAAAAATGTATAACCTATAAAATCATTGTTGCATAACTGTTTGATAAAAATATATTTTCGAGGGGGCATTAAACTCGACAATGTAGCACTTGTTATCAATTTTAACAAAGGTTTATAACAAAATAGCTCCGTAAACCCATTTCCTAATACTCATTTAAAGATTAAAAAATACCTTACAAAGCACATGCTTCGGTCAACTGGCAGAGGCCACCACAAAAATAAATTAAAAGTTTATTACTATCAAGTGATAAAAGTGTTTTTTTTTAAAGTAGATCAGAATTGTTTCACTTGCATAATGTAAATCAGTGGCCCTATTAGTAAACAAACTCATTAACAAAGTCTATGCTGTAACAGCATTAAACTTCGAAAAAAATCCAGTGATTCATTTTTTATTTTATTCTAGTGCCGTTTCCTTCTTTTATCTGAAAAAGAGATTTTTAATGATTTAAAGAAAACATTTTTGTGTGAGAGAATGGTAAACAACCCATTGGAAAACATCATACAAATACTACTACTACTACTACTTCTACTACTACTATCATAATTATTATAATAATTAAACTAATTAAAGAACCAGGAAAGGGCTTCTGACAAAAATTGACTTAAGATGAAATTGTGAGACCGAAAATACAAAAACCATTTTTGATGATACTTCATCATATATATATATATTCTTTTAAATGAATCGTGCCAATGACCAATGTCAATATTATAGCATAAGTTTGCGCGTCACGTTTTAATCATTTGTTTTCAAGTAACATTTAATGAAAGATTTAATGTCGTATCAGGATATTTGATAATTATAAACTAAATATTAAATGCATTTTTATACTGATTTGAAAAGCTTTGAATTTTGTATGCACGGAAATTATATATTTTTCTTGCTTTCATTATGGGATAACAATTGATAAAATCTACATTTACAATAGTTTGCTTTTGAAGCCATATAATAATTAAGTAAAAAATGGAATATGTTAATGCTATGTGTTTTGTTTATTTATATTCTTACCATGACTAGATGTTTATACACCGGCCAGCGAATATCTTCTGTATTTCTAATCTGTGTTCGCGTTTCATTTTTTTCTTTTTCTTTGTTTTCTTTATCTGCTTCTCTACAAAGTTAAAAATCAAACATTTTAGTGAAAATCTCCAGTAATATGGTTAAATTTGGTATACACCTATATCTCTAGACTTGTATTTACATTTTGCTAAAAACGCTTCCACATGATTTATTATTGGTATTGACTTCGAGAAATGTACTTTAAATATCTATTTGTAGAAATTTGTTTGCTTCATGATGCTGTTTTAACTTATTTTTAAAAAAGATTTCGATATATCATCAATCATTTTTTAATTTTAAGTCTTTTGAATAAAACCTTTTCTTGAGACCAAACCTAATAAGTATATTTCAAGAAGCTTTCACACATTTCAGAAATACATAAGATAGTATTAGTTGTGCAGTGTGTTTGTGTCTAGAATTTTCTGACCATGTATAAACTATATTATGTCACCAAATCAAAACGTAACGATTTTGTCCGACCAACCACTTTGAATAACGACTTGATACATATAAACAGCGATTTAGGTCCTGTGAACGAGACCGAGAGTTGTTCTTAAAGAGAAATTGGCTACATATACTTTAAGGTAAACATTCCAATTTTATTTTTAAATTTTACCTTGTAAAAACTACAAATTGTCAAGTGTACACTCTGTTACAATATCTAACAGAAATACCTGCTTTATTTTGATGTACCATATGTTCACATTTTGGAAAATCATTTCTCATCAGTGACATAAGGTGCCAAAAAGTTAATAGATAATAGCAATTGGATATTATTCAATGCAAAGTTCCAAAAACTATATGAATCCAAATCCATCGTAGGAATGCTATGCATGATGGAACAAACCTTAGCGTTAAGTATGAAACATGTACTCAATGTAAACATTTTCTGTTAGCACAAAGTACTAACTTCTAAGTTACGGATACCCTTAGGGGCAGTGGAACCCGCGCAGGGTAGTTGATATCCAACAAAAATACCTGCTTTTGATGTGCCACGTGTGAACATTTTGGAAAAGCATTCCCCACCAGTGACACTAGGAGCCGAAAAGGTTAAAAGATAAAACCATACGCCAAACAGTATTAGTTAAACCCATTATGGAATATACTTATTTAACACGTGACCAGCACTACCGAATGAAAAATGAACAAAAGCAAGTAGGAGGTTTAATTTCAGGTTTACAATTTTTATCTGCAGAAGTAATATTTTCTTTAAAGTTCTAATTAGAAACTGTCATCGACAATTTCAGTTATTTACTACCTTAAAAGATAAGTGGAATCTTTTTATAGTGTATCATATTAAAACAAAATTTTGTAGAACTTTGCACTAACAGGGAAAGAAGTCCAAACAGTCTAGTTGCGTTCAATTACCCGATTACTGATATAAACCTACAATATGGACAACTGTAAAACTAAAATATTTAAATTATTTAGAGGAGTTTAAAATCAAGCTTCTTGGCCCATTCTGATAATTTATAGTAATGATGACCACTTTTGATTCAACAGAAATACACATAATAACCATTTTATACATGTGTTACTCAACAAAATTTTTATTTATCCTGTTTAGGTACTATACTTTTTGTGCTCTAAAGACCTACTATATTTAGACTGGTTTTGTTTTCATGTATCTTAAAAATTCATTCGACTACTTAATCTTAGCGTTAACGATTGAAAATTTTGTGAAAAAAAGACTAACCTGTTTCACAACTTTTAAATATCAATTTTACAAAATAATCGATATCACAAGAAGCGCTTAATGTTTTTTAATTTGTATAAGTGAATACCAAAATTTGAAAAATTTACAAACCAATCACTTTAAGTAAGAAGGATATATTGGATTGATAACAAAACTGACAATTCTTTTAATATATATATATATATATATATATATATATATATATATATATATATATATATATATATATATATGAAATTTGAAGTGGTGTAGAATTAATGAAGTAAATAAAAATTAATAAATTATGTATACCTGACAAGCAACAGGTCGACCTTTTTTTACATCTTAATATCCAATAAAGCGGACAAAGGTAAAAGATCAAGTTAAATGGCGAAGGAATTTTAGACTCATAATCCGTAACAAAAGTGTACCGTTGATATTTCCACAATTTCACAGAATTGGTTTGCACTGCATCAAAAGTATAGCTGAAATATAAAGGTAGTACAAAATGAATTAGTGTGCAGAATGTAATCAGCACCAGCCGTATGTGGTAATATATGAAAAAAAGATAATAAATTAAATAATGTCAGAAAAATTGTATCTGAAGATAATTTGTAAATAAACTTAAACTTTAAATTTAAAAATGTTATGAACCAGTCCAAAACGATACTAAACCTATTGAATGTATTCTTCTAGTCGATCGAAATAAAATTTAATTCTTAAAAGCGACCGGAAGTCTATAATCAAAATTTAAGCAGTATATTGAGCAGAGCAGTAAAATAACTCTCATAGGCTTGGGCAATTTTTAATTTTGTTTCATAAACAAATATACAGAGTATATTTCAGAATTAGTAAAATTAAAAAAAATAATCGTAATAATTGTCATAAAGTGTTTTTCGAATGAAATTGATAAACCTTTACGAAAGTGTAATATTAATTTCAGATGTAAAATTCGGGATGAATAATGAAAAAATGCGTTTTTTATGACAATAAAATATTAATATAATTTAGCATAAAATAAAAATATATCAATTTTTACATATTAGGTATCAGGCTTGCAATTTAGTGTAAGTAAAGTAATAAAATCTCCGTTATTTAAATGATACACCATGTCCAAGAAAACTATCTTATGCAAAAATTTTGAACTGCGTCTATGGCTACAAACTTCGTGTCATCTCACCTGAATTTAGCAATCACAAGATTTACTAGTAATAAATTAGAGATGAGGAAGTAAAAAGCAGACACAACTGGAACTGAGAACTCTTCTCTAGGACATCTTTCTTGGGACGGATCCAATTCAAATATTGTCATGTTTGATATGCAATTTGATAAGTCTTTTCCTGGTTAAGAGAAATAAAATAGATTGTAGATAGTAAGACAAGTGTAAAAATGTATTTGAAACATAAAATTAAAGTTTTAAAGAGAGAGTAGTCTTAAAATATATATTTTCATTATTAAGTCCAAACAGAAAAACAAATTCAAGGTTGCAATATATTGAAACCATTCGAAAGTTGTTTTCTTGACTTTGTTGTGAAAGATGTTTTACGTCTTTTTGGCTTTTTAAATAAACCATATTTTTAAAATTTTAAAATTAAACGTTAAATCGGGATGCAAAATCATTTGGAAAAGGCAAGCATTTGGGCTCAATCAAATTTGAGTTTTCTTAAGCATTTTTGTTTATTCTCAACAGTGAAAAATGCAGATAATTTTTTTAAAAAAAATTTGTTTTTAAATTAGAGGTGTTACATATTTAAACAATTTAATGTTCAAACCTTCTAAATATTCAGTAAAGGTTTCCCCATAAAGCTGCCAATACGGGTAATAAAACACTTTCCAAAAACTCCATGTTTCAATTGACCCTGGTCCAAAAATTGCTAGGTGATTTGGAAACAAATTGGCATGGTAATAGATTCCAACACCAACTATGATGATAATCATAACGTATAAGAAGTCAATAAGATCTTTCAACTGCAATAAGACAAAATATTCTCTTTTAGAGTACATTTATTTAATTATTAAATTTAGATTAAGGCGAACAAGACGGGCATAGTTAATCAATCGTAAAGGATAATCAAGAGCTTTTTTGAGAACAAAATCACCCACCTGCAAAGTTTAATTGGGTTTTGAAGATCTGTACAGTAGTCACTAAGACTTAACATGAACGAGTGCCTTAGGTATTTACTTGTACTGGCTGAGGTTAAAAACACCTACTCCCCTTTTGAACCTCAACAAGGTATTATACAATCAGGTAATTGAATGACCTGGTTTAATACATAAGGGGTAGCTGGTATCATCTTTAAATGCATGGAAACTGAAGTTTCTTTTTATAGTATCTGTTACCTTGTCCTTTGACATAGTGAACTAATTTGCAATCTCGTGTAATGTTATATCAGAAGAATTAGGTTGACGAGTTTCAGATCAATCGGACAAACGGTTGGTCTTTAAATGCACGGAAACCAAATTTTAATTTAAAGTTACCATGGCTTTGACCTTTGATTAGTGACCTGATTTGCAATCCCATGTGATGTCTCATCACAAAGAATAAGTTTATCTAGTTTGAGATTAATCAGGACAAACATGGTTAGTATTTAAATGCAGGAAAACCAAATTTCTATGTAAAGTAACCTTTAACCTTGATCTTGGAACCTGATCGGTTCTATCTGTTTCGTCTGTCTGTCAACAACGGTTTCCATGTTTGTAAAGAACCACCATTTTTTCAGATTTATTTCATACTCGGTTAACTTATTCTTTTTGCAATCCCATGCGGCGCCACCTCTCAAAGAATAAGTTTAGTCGATTTAACGTCAATTAGACAAACGGTGGGTATTTAAATGCACGGAAAACAAAATTATATACACTATATCTTACCTTGACCTTTGATCTAGTGATATGTTTTGCAATTCGATGTGATGTCTCATCCAAAAGAATTAGTCTACTGAGTTTGAGATAAATCAGAAAAACCGTGTTTCTTTAAAAGCACAGAAATCGTTATGGCAGACAGACAGACGGACCGATGGAACAGACAGAACCAATATGCACCCCCCTGTTGTACAGTCGGGTGCTTGTTAAATAATGTCTCTTTTGTTTCAAAAAAGTGATTAATTAGACCTTTTTTTGTGTATACAAAATCATCGATGACGATATGTTATCATGGATGATACATAGAGACATTTGTAATCATACGCAATGTTATTTAAAATCTTGCTACTATTGTAAGAATATTGAATGCCGCGATTGGTTGTTAAAACTCAGCGAATTCGATTTTAAGATATGGAAATAAATTGTTGTGCCAATTTAAAATGGATAATTGGACATTTTGCACATTGAACAAAACTATTAAATGTTTATTACAAAAAGAAAAAAATATATATTTTTACTTTTAACAAAATACTTTATCTGCCACGATGGCTTATAAAAGATATTCATTTTCAAAAACTGTTTCTGAACGCTTTTGCATTTAATTGCAATTTAATTCAACTTCAGATAATTTCACCAAATTAAAATAAACTAATTAGATTTACATTAAAAAAGAATTCTCTTGTAACTAGTTATATAAATCTTCTTTTGGAAAAAATATTGATATCTTACCATTTCTTTGATCATAAGAAGCTGTGTTCCCAGTCGATGGCTTATAAAGAAAATTTCAAGAAAACGCAGATACATCACCAATAACGAAAGAGAAAATAACCTGCGGGCTATGTTGTAGTCTTCTGATGGATAAAAATGTCTAACAAACAATGCAATTATAAGAAGAATGTACGACAGAATATCAATTAAATTCCAAAAATCCTTGATATATTGCCGAAACCGGATATATAACTTTCTGTGGGAATTATCACCAGTGGTAAAAACACCCTGAAAAATATACGAATTAAAACGATATAAACAATTATGTAAGGATGCATTTTGCAATATAAAAAATATGTATCTAATTAATAACAAAAAATCAAACTAAATTCTTTAAGTAGAAACAGCCAAACAAGACAAAATAACAAACATAATAGCAAATTAGAACCTATGATTATAAAACTTTAAAAACATTATTAATGATATTTATTTTAAAATATTTATCAATCTTGTAATTAATACTGAAAAAGAAATTATAATTTTTTTAACTGGGACTGCAAAATGATAAATAAAAACAAAAAAATATTCTAAAAATGGTTTATTTAGTCAGTGTATTAGTTTATATTACATAGCTTTTTAAACCTAAATGCGTATTACTTACCTTAGAATATAAATCGTTATTATCAAAGCTAATTTGCAGACTGCATGTGTTTAAATGTTGAAAACACACAGCAATTTCTATAAAATGATGTAATTTTGAATTTGAAGAAAAACATTCACATCGCTTTTTCAACAATATTGGAACATGGTGTAATTTTGAAATTGAACAGAAACTTTCATATTTTGTTCAAAAATCATTTCAGTTTTTCAATATTGAAATATATTAATTTTACAAATGTGTTGATTATGAACTTATCTCTCAACTCACCCTAAACAGGCGTTTTGCTTCTTCAATAAAATCTCCAAAGGCCCATATATACGTATAGTATTCCCAAACTCTCGCTATTGCTCTTGTGTAATTTACATCATCTATACTTGTCATTACATACGAACTGTATGATATCAGCATTGTAAGAAACATCAACTATCATAAAATATATTTAAAAATCAACTAATCAAAGTATAAAACTTTATGGTTTACGCTAACACATCCACAATTAATGATGAAATACAAGAAAAAACAAAGATAAATTACATTAAACCCTGTATAATATTTACTCTTGACTTTCAACGGGCACTGAAGTCCAAAATAGGATTTACTAGACATTTAGGTCCTCATTATCCCACTAACTTTATAACCAATGAATGCTTTTGATTTAAGAAAAAGACCTTTGGGTTATTAACAAAACCAACCATCAATTCATGTGTGTTTTTAATGAAAATTAAAACAGATTTCTTTTTATTAAGATTATTAGATAAATAGAAAATTTTGTTCTAATTAAAACTAACTCGGTCGATAAATGAATCTTTATAAGTCAATTATTAATTTAAATTGTTCAAGACAAAAACTACGCTAAGTTGTCAAAGACAGTTGCAAATCTTTGTCACTTAAAAACGTTAATCTTTTACATCAGTTTCTCAATTTGAGTTAGATATCATCAAATTAGAAATCAATCTTTGAAGAATCGATAAATAAAGTGACTTACTTCCAAATTCCCTTTATTCCTAGCAATAGACTTGTTAAGATTAAGTAAACCATCTAAACCCAAGACTTCATATAAGGGGGGGGGGGGCAAAATTTAGCAAGAAAAAAGTTTTTGTACATAAATAAACGAATTTAGTAAATCATATAATCTCATTTGTCAGATACTGACTAGATTTCTACATCAACACTTTTTTTTGAAGTTTTTGTTTTTCTTATAGGCAAAGGCTCCTATTTACAGTCAATTTACTTCCAGGGAATTAATATACCCTCTGACGTTCTAGACAACCGGTTGTTCTCCTTGTCCTATTGACAAAATCAACCAGATGTCGCCTGGTTGACTTATAGATAACCCAGACGAAATCAAGTATTATTTGTTATAAAAAATTCTGTATTATAATGCCATGTGATGTACTGAATTCATTGGAATGGTTCCTTCAGGAAATACGGAACTGCATAAATAGAAAGCATTTGAAAAGGTAATTCATCACCTGACGAACCTTTTTTAAGACCTTGAAATCATATGCAAAATTTCATAAGGTTCAACCAACTAGGTATATTACGAAAGTGTGCTATTGCATATTGTGTAGTTAAAAAGGTGAAACATAATTTTCAAAATCTTGAATTAAAACATCATTTGTATCAAAAATGCTATATTGCTTGTGGATACAGATCTTTAAGTATAGCATGTGCTAAACTACATATGCAATATTTCTATCATCCTACTGTTCTTGTACCCGACTTCACTCTGCAGTATCTATTTTGAACATTATGTTGTTAGTTCTATGGAAACATTATTTGTACCAAAAAAAAAAAAAAAAAAAAAAAAAAAAGGAATTTCAATTCCCCATTTAAATAAAACTTCATGTTGTTAAATTAACCAGTAATGCAGAATATTATGCATTTAGATGCATTTTTTGTCTTATTTAACAGAAAAAGAATAGTGACGAATGGTTTCAACTAATTTTGCAAAGTTTCTCCATGAAAAACTTTTCTATCATGAGTATTGTAAGGTTGTTATCAAGTTGTTGCATTTCTTTTTATTTTTTAGTAAGATAAAATATAACCGATTAAAATAATTTAAACCTTAAATTATTTCTTATATTCAAGTGATACTCAGATTTCCCAATTTATTCCTTAGAAATTGGGTTTTTAATGTTTGAAGTAAAAAAACCTTAATCAAAGAAACACTCTGAAAAAAGATATATAATATTTTACAAATCACATTTTTTATTAGATTTGAAGTAAATGGTACTAAATGATAGTATCACTGGATTAAAAATTATACTTTATGGTACGAAATAGCTATATGACATGGTACAAATTGGGTAGAAAATGTAAAATTTGGATAACAAAATAGTCATGGTTCGAAATGACTAGCTCCCTTTTCAAACATTAAAAAATAAATAAATATAGGAAAACATCAATTAATAATAATATAATAATAACAAACAAACAATTGTGATTTATTCTGTAAAAGATTGGTTTCTTTAATGTCTGGTAAAAACGTAAAACAAGGACATGTAAAAGAGATTTCAACATCGAAGATACTTTTAATTGATCCATCGGTCTCAGATGATTTTAAAAACATCGGCAAAATTATTGTTTAAAAGTACATACTCTGCAAACATATGAAAATGAAACAAGTTGAACTTGACATATCTTGAATTACTTTAGACCTGCGTTTCACAAATCAAACTAAACAAATGTATAAAAAATGGGTCAAAGACTCAATGGGCCGCGTTGTTTTTTGAATTTCTATTGAATGGGTGTAAAGTGTAATTTCACAAAGTAGGTACCCCCAGTACAAATACTTTCTAAAAAAAGACTACGTTTCAAAGTCTGGAAAAATGGTACAAAATTCCTGAAATATTTCCATAAAGTCAGGTGCACATCTTCATTATATATAGGAACATTCTGTGAAGTTTTAAGGCCTTTGGTTGAAAACTGTAAGAGGAATTGAGTTCACAAAGTATGTACCCCCACTTAAAAAACTTGCTGAAAAGTGACTAAGTTTCAAAGTCTGGAAAAATGGGGAAAAAATCCTGAAATACTTCCATAAAGTCAGGTGCACATTTTCAATATATATAGAAACATTCTGTGAAGTTTCAAGATTTTTGGTAAAAACTGTAAGAGGAGTTGAGTTTACAAAGTAGGTACCCCCACTTTAAACACTGGCTAAAAAGTGACTAAGTTTCAAACTCGGAAAAAATTAGAAAAAAATCTTGAAATATTTCCATAAAGTCAGGTACACATCTTCATTATATATAGGAACATTCTGTGAAGTTTTAAGGCCTTTGGTTGAAAACTGTAAGAGGAGTTGAGTTCATAAAGTAGGAACCCCCGTTCAAAAACTGGCTAAAAAGTGACTAAGTTTCAAAGTCTGGAAAAATGGGGAAAAAATCTTGAAATACTTCCATAAAGTCAGGTGCACATTTTCAATATATATAGAAACATTCTGTGAAGTTTCAAGATTTTTGGTAAAAACTGTAGGAGGAGTTAAGTTCACAAAGTAGGTACTCCCACTTCAAAAACTGGCTAAAAAGTGATTAAGTTTCAAACTCGGAAAAAATTAGAAAAAAATCTTGAAATATTTCCATAAAGTCAGGTGCAAATTTTCAATATAAATAGAAACATTTTGTGAAGTTTCAAGGTTTTTGGTTGAAAACTGTAAGAGGAGTTGAGTTCACAAAGTATGTACCCCCACTTAAAAAACTTGCTGAAAAGTGACTAAGTTTCAAAGTCTGGAAAAATGGGAAAAAAATCCTGAAATATTTCTATAAAGTCAGGTGCACATTTTCAATATATATAGTAACATTCTGTGAAGTTTCAAGGCATTTGGTTGAAAACTGTAGGAGGAGTTGAGTTCACAGTGGAGTTGGGTACCCTATTTTTCCGTCCCGCTCGCCCGACATTCACCATACTATAAACCGGATTTGCACTCCATGCAACCCGGCCAAAAACTGCTTTGTCTATTCATCAGCTTCAAATTTATTCACATTGGACATCTTGGTACCAGGCTTTTTCGTAACGAAAGATCTTATAAGATTAAGAACTTACGTAGTTGATCACAAATCTGAAGACTGGCGATCTGAAGAAGTTACATTGTTTTATATTTTTTGTATCACAAAGGGACTAAAATAAAAAAAGATAACATATGTAAATACAAAACAGTTGTTTAGATGAGGGACGTTAAATATACAAAATATGCATTTCTTAAGCTGTTTTATAAACATTTGGTAAAACAATAGATTTGTATTTTTTACATTGCTACAACGTTTAAACAGCTTGAATATACATTTATATATGATTTTATACGTCAAGCTTATTATAATATATTTTATTGAATTATTATTGAAAAGCCCTTTTTAATTAAATTTGTAGCAAACATAACCACACATAAATGCGAGAGAATCGTTGGTTATAACTATTGTACTAGTTTATCCTAGTACTTAGAATTTGTCTATTTGCAGCTTAAAAGCTTGATAGAAAAAGGTTTGCTACAAAATTTTTATAGTTCATAAAACCAAAAGATTATTTATCTGTTAGAAATTATTTTATAAATTGCTTGCATATAAAAAGCAATTAAATTATGAGGATGTCTCGGATATTCAAAATTATAAAATATTAGTTGGTGGATGACCTACCTTAAAGAATGCCCACGTTTCAGGAGGCAGGTCGTTGTACCATTTAAAATTTAAGGCTTTTTGACAACCTATGTGTGCAACTATATCGTACAATTTGTTTTCATAAGCAAACGTCATCGGACTGCTAGTTATTCCCCAAACGGTAGCCAAGTCCTCAACAATTTTGATAGTTGTTTTGGGGTCAAATTCGTACATTTTATCCATCATCACTAAGCACCGTTTTTGAAAAGCTCTGAAATTAGAAAATTTTAATCAAAAATTCAATGCTCAAATTTCCATGCCAAATGTTTATAATAATGCAACAAATAAAAAGAAGTAAATTCACAAATTAATATTTTAAGTCTCCACGAAAAACTAATAATGCAAAAATATTGTAAAATACGACTAGGTTCAACTCATACTTGTAGAATTCGTAAATCAATTAAGACTTCTTCTTTATTACAAATACTAAATGATACTTGAATTTAAATCGGCAAAATATAGAGCAAAGGAATGATTCGGGTACTCAAAGAATTTATTCAAAATAAAAAAATTGGGAAAGCTTTATACACCATGAAAAAAAGATTATTCTATCAAGCTATTGTTGTACATGGATATTTTTTGTAATATTATATCATTATGATAATAATAATTATAATAACTAAAATAATAAAAACAAGAATAAAGGGAAAGAAAATCTTCCGAGATCAAATAAGCCTTATTTTAACAAAAAATTAAACAAAGGAATAAATAAATAAATGAATAAATAGAAATAAAAACTAGTATTTGAAAAGAAATCAATTCTATAGTTTTCTGTGTATTCATTGAAATAAATATTGAAAATCGGTCAAATATAACGATAAATAATAATTGCAATATTATTACCATTTAAATGTCTTCAATTTGTCTTAATTAAAAATAATATTTATATTTGCATAATATGCATATATGCTTACTCTGAATGGTTCGCCAAACTTTCTGACAACTGAAATTCTTTAGCGTGACTAGCCTTTTTTGAAAGGTGTTTAAGCAGAACTGCACAACAGACCCCAGACACTGCAATTTTGCAAAAAATAAAACCTCTTGTATAAAAATCTCATTTATCGAAAAACCGTACAGACAATCAAGATATAAAACACATCTCCGAATAATTATTTTACAAATATATAAGATCAAATTAAGCTTAAAATAGATTCTTATACATTTTAGAATCTATTGAGAGGACTTATCTCGTAACATGCAATACATCCCGAAACAACATGGCATCATGCAATGTACCAAATTGTGTTTTCAGTTGTCATTAAATAGGCCTGCGCCGTTTGCATAATTCTTTATTTGCTTCGACCTGTAATACTGAAATATTAATAACTAATAGCAATTTTAAGTTTACACTAAGTGACTTATCAATATTTTTGGATTTTTAGGAGTTAATCAATTGAATTGCTGGTTTTATGGTTTTTAAGCGTCAAAGAGGATATTTTCACCTTTGTTGTTTTGCTGTAAATGTTTCAAGTGATTAATTTATACGATCATCGTGACTTATATATTACCAATCATTGTTCATTAAAGCTTGAATTTAAACTTTTTTCTCTGATACACCAATTCGTAACCGCTTTATTAAAGGTGTTGCAGTATTATAATTAGATATAACAAGTTTTTTTAGGAATGCTTTTTTCAATTTTCTTTCAAAGAAATTGCATTTCGATTTAATTTGATGCTAGAAATATTCAACAGCCATTAAAAAAACCAAAAAATAAATAAACAAATAAATAAAAAATGTGTTTTTTACAAGTACCAATGTAGAATCTAGCAGATTGAGAAAATAATTTTGACCCCTTCCCGTTCCTACCGGTACAATTGTACCGGTAAGCAAATTGGAGCCTATGCATCATCGGAAACTCCGATAACTTGGGTTATTCTGAAGCGGTTTTTTTCGCCGCATATTTTATTTAAATCAGTAAAACTTACTGAAAATAATGATATTTTTTTCTAAGAGTAAATATTAATCTGTAATAAAATATCTTCAATTTAAAACGCCGACGACAAAATATTTTCTTCACTTTTCAAGAAAGAATCGTACTTTTACACTGATTTTGAAAGAGATTATGAAAATTCACGTCATCGTTTTTTCTTAATTAAGCAACAAATATTTAAAACTTGCATACCAAAGTATTCACAATTATTAAAGCTTTATTACAATATGTCTTTCAATTTTAGAAAGTCAATAGTCGGGTCATAGCAACCAATTACATGGAACGGTCACATTTTTCAGGCTTAAAATTATTAGTTACTCCGTCGGAAAATGACATTTTTTTTCACTTTATGAATTTTTCTCATGAATAAACCTTCAAATATGGAAAAACAAAATCCAGATTCGAAAAATTCACAATTTTTTCTTTCATTCGGTATAATTTCAAATAAGATTTAATTTCCTATTTCATTTTATTTACCGCGATAAAAAAAGACCTTGACGCATTATTTTCAAAAAATGTGGAGTAAGATCGCCTTTTTACGAAACGCAACTTTCTGTTACGTCATATTTATTGTGTCACTTTTTAAATATCACACTTTAGTTTTTTTTTTGAATTTATAATGTCATGATTCGTGCCAAATCAACAGAATTTATAATATTTTTATTTTAAGTAAAAAATGTCATCTTTGATCATTTTTGAGACATTTTGCTGACCATTTTTATTGTGAAATACTTGCCAGGTAAAAAATTTCTTTTACGCTGTCACGGCTGGATACTAGTGTCAAAGAAATGAACCCAGTCAGTGTGTGTCATGAAAATACAATAACAATAAGCATATTCCATTAATAATAAATCATGTATTTTATGAATTTCTTCAATAATTTCAAACACAATTTTGTTTTGATAGAAATAAGGGGGAAAAGACAGAAAAACGTGCATACAGAGTTGGCAAATTTTAGTATTGACAGAGCTCGCCGATAGCATGTCTTCTACTACGTCCATATCATTTTTCTAAAAAAACAAGAGGTCAAATATTAGATCGTTGATTTTGAAAGAACGTTTTTGTTTATTTGTGCGGTATTTCAAAAACATTGTCTAATGATAAAAACACAAGCCAAACCTGACCAAGGCACAGAAAAATTTATGGCGAGTAAACCTATATTACAATGACATTTCATTGAGTCAATTTTATTGAAAATTATTTTAAGGAACTATTATTTGAAAAAAAAAATGGGCAAGAATTGAAAGTTACCTTTACATAATTTTAATGTAATTGTCATAGTGCATTTGTAAATGTATTTAACGATAAAATTTTAAAAAATGCATTATGACATAACTAAATGATGGAGTTATATAAATAAGTAGTTTTAAAAATTGTGTCGATTCATGATTCAAGTATCTTGAATTCAAAGTAAAAGCTTGGGCGTCCAAGTTGTATAAACCGTGACTCTCAGTCTAGGTTCAAATCCTTCTCGGGACAGGTCCAATTCTAAGAAAGTTTGTCGGTTGATATGTCGACAGTTTTTTCTTTGTACATTCTGGTTTCCTCTACCATCCAATAACTGACCGCCTCGTGACCCACGCCACTGACAAATACCAAAAACCTTTACCATGGAGTCACAGTCCCTTCATTTACAAACCAAATATAGTTACAATTAACAGATTTTAAAACAAAATAACAAATTTTGACCGTATGATTGTGTATTGTTACGTTAATACAATCTTGACTTAATATTTTTTTAACTCCTTACAAAGAAAAGATAGGACATTGTCAAGTTTCGACGTCTTGTTTTTCACATTTATGTGTAAAAATGAATAAATAAAAAAATACATTATTAAATAAATAAATAACGAGAGAGAGAGAAAGAGAGAGAGAGAGATTCATTTCGGCAGTTTCTACTGCAAATTGCCACAATTTCAATAGTATCATACCTTTAGAAACACAATAAAAGTCTAGGAAAAAATTGCTACCAGTCTTTTTACACATTTCTCTTGTCAGCACAAAATATCTGCGTGCAGATTTATTTATATGAATAAATGAACTTGGATAAAAAATTCAACATTGAACACAATATATTGTAAGTCTATTTGTTAAATTTTGTCATATTATATATTGTTATAAATTGTCCAATCGTTTCTGTTAACAGTATTTAATCAGTGTATTTTTGCTTATACTACTGAATTGTTGTTAATAAATAATGTACGACCGTGCTAAGGACTTCATTTTTTTCCTGGTCTGAGAACTATATTTTCCTTCAACTTACACGCAACAAATCTAGTTTTCACTGGATATTTTAATCAGATCGGTCCGCAAAGGGGCAATAAATCTTGACTGGAACGTTCTGTTAAAAAAGAAGGGACCATGTACATCTGAAAACTTGTAATTTGAAATACAAAAGGTAACAAAACAAGAATATGCAATAAAAAACCTTATTTGTGCTTATGCTTCTTTTAGCAACTACAAGCCTTCTACCGTGTTTAATTAACCATATTTTATTTCTTATATTTTTTACTTGATCGTATACTCTGAGCCCATGTTTCGTCACCGGTAACAATGTTTGCAAATTGTCTTTGATTGAATTAAGGAAACATTTTTAGCAATTTCTTAGCGGTTTGTACTCATACCCGTTTTTGGTCATCTATTAATATATGCGGAATACATCTGACAGAAATCTTTCGAACTTTCAACATACGCTTCAAAATGACATGCACCTGCGACAGCGATATGTGAACAGCTTTGGCAATAACACGAATTGTATAACTGCCATCACTTTCAATTATTTCCTCGAAATCTGAGACAATTGTCTTGCCTGTTACTGTCACAGGTCGGTCAGATTCAGCTGTATCTATGACGGACTCTGTGCCATTAAAAAATTTCTTTCTCCACCTTAGAACTGTCTCATAATATACCTTATCAGACCCATAAACTTTCCTCAATTAAGTAAAAATGTGTATTACCCAATGACCGAGGTTTTTGCGAACTTTTATATAAGCTTTAATTTCTTCAATATTCTCAACCTGTTTTCCATTTTTACAAGAGTGGTCAAAGAAACTTGCTCTATTGAAATAGCTATAATTTTAAAACAATGTTGAGCTGAGACACGTGTTATGCTGTTGGAAAAGTATTAAATAGATATATTCAAACGTATCATTATCAACGAAATCGCGCAAAGCGTAATCGCGCTGTGATACAATACGCATTACACATCGAACAGTCCTCGTATAAGGCCATATGCTGAATTAAAGGCCAATGTTGCCACCTAGAGGCGCATTGTTTATTTATAAATTATTAGTAACGAGTCCGATGAACAGAAAATAATGAACCTAAATATACAAATTTAGGATTTATTTGAAAAGTAAGCATTTCCTCTGAAATTTTTTGGTTATTCATGGTCTTTTAACCTTAAACACGTGCTTACTCTCTCTCTCTCTCTCTCTCTCTCTCTCTCTCTCTCTCTCTGGTTTTTAATCTTTCTATAAATCCCAAATACATGCAGTAACATATGTTTGATAAAGCAATAAAATTTACTAATCAAATTTTCCACTGATACTTCATTTAAACCCTGCAATTTAAACATCGGTAGATTTGTACCTTTGACCTTCTGGTCGCCATAGCAAATGTGTAATTATTCAGTGACACATGGCGTTTTTCAGTATTCATTTATATGTAATACTATAACAGTCATCGGACCTTATCTGCACACATAAATATAATAAATGGAAAAATAAGCATCAAAACAGATCAATTTTCTCTCAATTTCTTGATTAAGGTTGACCTTTGACCTAAGGTCACGTGACGTTTATACTATTTTAAGAACGTCTGATTCGGCATTAAAGAGTGCTATCCTAAAATTTAGTTTCTGTTTTAGTTTATTACAGTCATCGGACCTTAACTGCACACATAAGTGCAATAAATAAAAAAATAAGCGACAAAACAGATCAATTTTCTCTCAATTTCTTGATTAAGGTTGACCTTTGACCTAAGGTCACGTGACGTTTATACTACTTTAAGCACGTCTGATTCGGCATAAAAGAGTGCTGATCCTAAAATTTTAGTTTCTGTGTTAGTTTATTACAGTCATTGGACCTAAACTGCACAAATAAATGAAATAAATAAAAAAAAATAAGCAGCAAATCAGATCAATTTTCTCTCAATTTCTTGATTAAGGTTGACCTTTGACCTAAGGTCACGTGACCTTTTATGCTATTTTAAAAACGTCTGATTCGGCATTAAAGAGTGCTGATCCTATAATTTTAGTTTCTGTGTTAGTTTATTAAAATAGTTTTATGGGTCTAGTTAATAGGTACCTTAATATTGATTTTAATGCTTTTTGAGCACAGAATTTTGTAAAAAGTGCTTTTGATCTTTGACCTTCTGGTTGCTATTGACAATGGCCAATTTTTAAAATTTTGAGAGTTTTGTTTAAAGAACTAAATAGACTTCAAGAATCAACAGTCACTTTACACTATTTGTACAAATAATAGAAAGAAATAAAATATTTGTTACGACAATGACCAATTTTTACCCTTAAAATCATGATTTTTGTTGACCTTTGACCCCAGATCACGTGACATATTTTCTATTTTTAAAAAAGGCAATCACTTTTAAAATCTTGTCAGACAAATATACTCCACAATGGTACCACGCATCATAGCATTGTCTTTTGCATCTATCAAGTAAATAACATTTATAAGACTGCTCCAGAAATCCCATGTAAAATTCGCATTTTATCAAGAACGGGAAAGGGTTAAGCTGACAACGATATTATTGTAAACACAAATAAAATACAGATATGTATAAAATAACATTAAAATTAATGTATAATTTCAATGTTATGAAAAAACAATATAAACGATGTTTTATTTGTATATTTCTTGCTGAATCGAAAACAAGTTAAAACACTAAGTACAATGTATGAAGTAGGAATATGTAAAATGAAAAAAAGATAAGAGCTTAAAACAAAACAAAAATAGCCTATATAACGGTGGGCATTGTAAAAAGACGATAAAAACTAGATAAAATATTTGAAAATACTTACATAATTGATTGTCAGTTTTCTGCCATATGATTTCTGATATTTTTGGTCTATTTGCATAAATAGACCACAACAACAAATCTTCTATGATGCTTTGTTCTTCATAGTTCACAAAATATATGTTTAATACAATGTTAAAAACAAAAAAGGTTCAGTTCACACACACACACACACACAAACACACACATTATATATATATATATATATATATATATATATATATATATATATATATATATATATATATATATATATATATAACAGCGTCTTAGTGAATATATTGTCGTCGCATCAAACAAAATCTAAAATTTAAGTCCACAATTAAAATTTAATTACAGTAGGACTTTAATATAAAAATTGAATAAATGCGTGTTTTTCCGTTTTAGCAATTGCAATTCACCGGAAAGTTCAAAGGAAAATGATACATGGCATGTCCACTTGCTTAGTTTACAAATTATGTCCGATATTTAGAGAATAAAAAAGTTATGTGAAACGTTTGTTTAACATTTGTCAACTAAAAACTAAAAGAAAAATTAGAAATAAATAAATAATAATATTATTAATAATAAATAAATAAATAAATAAATGATTAATAATTGTAGGAGTGCAATTTATACAAAATCAACACTAAACACTATAAACACTATAAATTTTAGTGATTTTCTATATAAATGTAAGTATAGAAGTGATGAGAGAGATTTTACTTTTTTTGTTATCAGAATTTTATAATTTATGTTTATTTAATTCCATTTTTAACTTAAAAAAATATTTCAAGTTTGTGCAATGATTGAAGTTTCAGCATGTCATGAACCGGTTCAGAAATAATTTTTGATAAAATACTTGTCTCCTTTTTGCATTTTAGGCATCTATTTAAAATAAGCTGGATAAAATTTCCAATTAATGGGACATTATTCTGCAAGTTTTGCAAAATTGATATATTGTAATGCTTTTGTTTTCGAGCTTCAAAATTAAAGGCAGAAAATGCTGTGAACAATGATTTATTTCACATTGCATGTCAAGGATATCCTTCGCCATAAAATTAAACAGTCTCTACGCTATTTCTTTTTAAAGACGTTTTTAAACATACCTGGACTTATTTTTTCCACTTGTCCCTCTTTTGACTCTGGTTGTTTACCTGCAATAAATTAAAATAAAAAAGTTGTTTTCAATTTATAATAGTTTCAACTTTTGACCTTTTTGACTTTTTAAATCATATTTTTTTGTAATTTTAAGAAATAAGCACAAACATACCAGTCCATGTCCAAATCACAATCCAAATTATACTTCAATCAAGGAAGAGAGGCTGTATGCCCCGGAAGGGTAAATATCTCCTGTCTAACTAGCTACACGCGTCACATGCTAAGTGAATTTTGAGAATAAAAAGAAGAAGGAACTATGGTAAGTTCAATATATCCAACATAAGTTATAGTGATTCCATACTTATCAACAATATTGGGATGACGGTCGTAAAACTTTTTGAGTGTCTTGATTACCTCAGGCTTGCAATATTCTTCACTTGACAATTTAATTGTAAGCAGTTTGCCCCCTTTGTGGGAACAAGCTCTACTATAATGTATTAACTGTGAAATACTGAGAAACATATACACCATATGCAGGAGAAGCAAGGATATTACTGCCAAGAAACGGAAAGCTGACAAAAGAAAAATTGAAGTCATCACGTTTGTCGTATAGTTTCAGATGTAACCTTTCGTGGGTGTCAAAATTGTCATAATTGACGTATAAATAAATATTTTGAAATTTATTTAAAACTAAAATTTATTCCCTCATGCAAAGCATTCCTTAGCTGGATTCGTGTTTATATAACTTTGGAACTTTAGATTCATTAATTTTTAACTGTTTTTTCGGTCTTAGTGTCACTGATGAGGAATGAATTTCCGAAATGTGCACATCTGGCACAACACAATTTAACTGGTATTTGCGTTATATATATCCAAATACGAAGAACACGAAGAATCCGCCGTCTCTTTTATTTCAAGCTCACTTCGATAGATGGCATCCACATATTCTCCAAATTTAGAATTATTTAGAGATAGAACGTCATTTATATTTCTGTATGTGTAGTGGAATGATTTAGTAACAATCTTCTCTCAAGATTTAAAAAGGTTCTTTAAAAAATTTTATTCATATAAATAAAGAAACAAATCAGCAAGCAAAGGTTTATAGTTTATGCCCATTGGCATACCTATTGTTTGTTGGAAAATTATAGTACCAAACACAACAAATATGCTGTCTGTCAAAAACTCTAATATTTGGATGATTGTATTTTCAGTAATTTTTTTTGCAGGATGTATAATGTTTTACAAAATAACCGGAATCCCTGTTGAGGACTAGATATTATGTCTTGTTTAACCGTTTTTGTAAAAGAATAATAAGTGATTGATATGTTTAAGACGTTCTTTGAATTAAGAATCAGGGATAATGGTATAAAGGGTTGAAAAACCAAAAGTTTTTATACTTCGCACTGAATTTAGATTATTAGAAACAAGATGGTATTAGTAATTCTTTAGAATTTTTAAGAATAAATTTTTGAGAATTAAGACAAAACATTTGGTTGACGCCAGATTTAAAAAAGACTTTTTGTGAATTAGCTTCAAAACCATATTTGACGGCTGTTAAAATTTGTGTTAAAATTAAAATAATGATTTAGTAGAACATGTAGAGGAATCTGCTATATATCTTTTCTTGTTTGAATTTTTGTGAATTTTTGGAATCTGATGTAAGTAAGAAAGTACACGTTCTCCCTGTTTTTAATTGATACCGAAATTCTGAAGGACTACCCTACGACTGGTTTAATTAGTTTTGGTATCAGTAGGATTCTACGATATACTATCTTAATCAAACTCCTTAATAAGACATTCAACTTAGAATTTCTTACAAACGTAAATAAGTGTTGCTAGAAACATTATCAGCTGTGACAGCGACATACTTGTTATGCATGTCCGTAAAGATTTTCAGAAATCTCAGGGTCCCTGATCACTTGAGAAGTTTTAGTTCCCATAGACCCATTCCCAACTTTATAAAATCTCTAATTTCCAATATCCAGTCGGATAAGGTATGAAGTTCCACACCTTCTCATTTTGCCTTACGTCTAGCATACTCAACAAAATCCGTAATTGATTTGAAATTCTGTCCCCACGTAAAAGTACCTTTTGTAAGAAACCATCTTAATTTAGTATTCTTAATTACATTTAGATAACCAGTTACTACATGTCCAAATGCTTTCTAAATATATGGGAACGCTGAGCAAGAAAATGTAGGTGGAGTTAAATTTTTTGCAATGCAAAGTTTGTTTATAGTTTAAAATTTTTGATTCAATTGGTTTATTGTAGAAGTAAGAAACTAGAGGTGGCATGTTGAAATAAGTAGGGACTTTAGATTGTACTTGTTTATTATGTAGTATATTAGAAATATTAATAGTAAGCATATTATCAGACGATTTGGCCCTTGATTATTAAATTCATTTTAAAAACATTTATGTTCAGTGACGGAACAGTTAAAGCCATAGTACTTTATCTAGCAATGCAGTTACGTTTAATTGCTAAGCATAATAAGTAGCACATTTATTTATTAAGCAAAATAAGTAACACATTACTAACGTTTTGCATATCCTAGCATATTCGAACATAACAACATAGCGGCTTTCCTAACCCTTTCGCTCTCTTTGCTGTCAGAATTGACTGTGTCATCATCAGCATCAAGCAGTGTCTGTGCCAATTTTGGGTCTTCTTGCTGAAACGATATCAAAAACAGAAATTTGTGAATTTACTTGATAATCATTACGAGCTTTTTAAGAATACAATATATATATATACAGTAGAACTTCGATAACTCAAACTTCAATATCTCGAATACCACGGATAACTCGAAGTCTTTATTTTGTCCCGACCGGTTTTCTATATAAACTATATTAGGAAAACTTCGATAACTCAAACTTCTATAATTCGAATACTCCTTATAACTCGAAGTAAAAATTTGGTCTGTAGTTTAAAAATCTATTAAAATTAACTTCAAAAACTCGAATTTTTTTCTAACAATGTATGTTCAATGGTCCGTTTAATAAAACGATCAGAGAAATCGCATATCGGTAATTAGGCTACCGTTATAGTAGAGAAATGAACCGAGTAGTTCTTGTTATCTACCGTATTAATTAGTATCAATTAACGGATTAATTTTCAGTACCGTCACGGACAATTAAGCCTAACAGGTACGCTAATCCTCTACTCTAATAAAAGAAGCCGAATAATACACCGCTGTCGATAACTTTTGACTTAAGTTCTCCAAGCTTAATTAAAACGACTAACCCAGTGCTATTCACGACTGTATTAAAATCTTAAATGACTTATTCCACTCCTTTATAATTTCATTAACTTTCTATTCGTATTTTCTAACGAATGTTAGAAATAAGCATTTTGATAAACATGTACATATATCTGATTTCTGATTTCTTTTTTTCTTATATATCGTGATTTTAAAATAAAATAACACGTTTCGCACGCTTTTATTGTCAATATCAAGTCCTTAATAAATTATTTATTATATTTTCTTTAAAAAGTATATTTTACTTTTTTTATATTCGAGTACAAGTAACTGTTTAAAACATCAAGACTTCTGTAGTGGAAAACATATATTAAGGTGACACCATTCTTGGACATCATCCTGCAACTTCGATAACTCGAACACCCCAATAACTCGAAGTCCCCAGCGCAGTCTCAGGAATTTCGAGTTATCGAAGTTCTACTGTATATCTAAAACGATATTCTAGACTCCATTACATTTAATAGAGAAATTGTTAAGTAAACCAGTTTCCCATAATAATTTCAATTCCTCTATTCAAGATGAACTGTTTACATAAAAAATTAAAGCAATAAGGCTATTGTAACCTATAACCAATAAAACACAAACATTCATTTAGTTATACACATGAATTTCCATCAATTAAGTGAGGCCGAGTGCTCCAATAGGGTAAGCAGCTCCTGTATAGCTAACTACACCCGTTACATGCAAGTCAATAAGGCAATATACAAATAAACCTGTAGCGTACTTTGCAAATACAGTTGACTCTCATTAATTCGAAATTGAAGGGGTCGGATGAAAAAATTCGATTTATCCGAATTTCGAATCAACCGTTTTGATCACTGACGATGAAAACGAGAGATTACTCTAATAGTAAAGCGCTCCTTTGTGTGCTGTTATGTATTAAAGTGTATCGCTTACAATTAATAATGAAAATTTAAGATTAAGTTTAAATTAAACATTAAAAATTAAAAATAATTTTTAATTTTTCTATATTAATGTAAAGCTCAACAAACTTAAGTTTTTTGAACAATAAAATAAGTAAATCGGAAACTTCACCGGATGCTACAAGGTTTCATTGAAATTTCCCGTTAAACACTGACTATGGTGAGGCTCAGTTAAAGTTCCCTTTATTCATAATCATAACTTCTTCATCTGTAATCCTTATAATTAGCGTCCGACTTAAGTGATTATTAAAATCGCGACATGGCATATCACACAGTCCAGAATGGTGTATACCATTTACGTCGACACATCAATTAAGTTAAATTGTGGCGAATTAGGGTGGGGTATTCTTTTGATCAATGAATGTGGAAGTAGCGGACCGCCCACGTTTTATTTTTACATCAATGAAATTTTTCCTTTTATTGACAGACAGTTTACTATGACCTACCGGAAAAGAAAATCGCGAAAAAGCATGGTTTCTTTTTTTCATGTTTATATATGTCGGAAATAAATCTTCCAAGTAAACCGTCAGTCTGTTACTGGACACTTCTTAAACAAAAAACTGATTTATTATTTCAGGTATTAATCAATATTTTTGTGTACATGTTTTTTATTTTGCCGCTTGCTTTTAACTTGATGTATGAACAAATTCAAACTCCGATAAACAAGGAAAGAATATTTCGATTTAAACGTTGGAATTTTCATTATACTTTGTAATCTGGACTGAAAATTCAATTGGATTAAAGCAAAATTTCGATTTCGGTATTTCGATTTAAACACACATATTTGCATAGAAATACATAGCGATCTGACGGGACCGTTTGTATCATTTCAGTTTAAGCGAAATTTTGATTCAAACGATTTTGAATTAACGAGAATCGACTGTAAAAGGAGATGATGATAAAATTCTTACATTATGTGTCTTTGTTTGACCAATATGCGTGATTATGAAAAAAGTAATAAAACCAAGTTATTTAAACTGACATAAAGTTTAATACTATTACTGAATTTATATATTTAAGTTTAAAAACAATAAGATTGATTGATTCCGTCTGAAGCGAGGTCAAAATAAAAAAAAATGCAAATTAGCTGATCAAATAATACTATATGTTATTATATGTGGTCCATAGAAACGGGCTTTTAAATAAATAAAATTAGGGAAAGCATACCTTTAGAATCCACTGCATATGAAAACATTGGTCCGTTTTTGAATCACATGACTCACATTCGATAGTCTAAAATATATGAACAAAAACATTTAAAGAGTTTTAAAAGTGCAATGAAACATTTTAACATGAAATTGCATTTCCGACTTATACGTGTAATTTTGTTGAAAAAAAAACTTGTTTTGAACAATTGGTATTACATATTTACAATTTTTGGTTTCAAGTTTTAATTCGAATTTTTTTCATCAAACAAAAAAGCTTCAGAATGTTTTTTAATTAACTATTTGATATTATTTTTATTCCATTCTCCCATTTAGTAATTTTCTACAATGCTTAAATATTTAACTATATTTAACTAAGTATTTATCTTCAAAAGATCTGACGAGACACATTATAAAAGCCTTTACTTAAATCTGAATTGATATAAACTTATTCATTCTGTTATCAATTATAATATACATAGATCTTGATCTAGCTACTGGTACGACACCTTAATGAATAAAAAAACTTACAGCTGAATAAAGTTTTTGCAATTGATCTTCTTCTATGACTATATCATCATCTAGTAAAACTTGAATATAGTCAATCCTGTTTGCCTTAAGTGCCTCCAATAACAGTCTCTGGTACTGGTAAAATAATTGAAAATAATAACCACGCCGTTTTGACAATTGATAATACAAGATAGTGTTTTCTTGAATCATTCAACTTTTCCGATGTAAAATAAATAAATAAATAAATACACAATACAAAAATAAAATTAACAAATTAAAATTAAAATTA
Source organism: Tegillarca granosa (assembly GCA_029721355.1). NCBI lineage: Eukaryota > Metazoa > Mollusca > Bivalvia > Arcoida > Arcidae > Tegillarca > Tegillarca granosa. Next base: position 23,895,117 of record CM056597.1, read on the forward strand.
ATAATCTGTAAAAACGTTATTATCAGGAATTCTGGTATTTTTATTGCTTTGTATATTAAATCTTTTAGACAAAGACTGATAAAACTATTGAGCAAATATTTTTATCATATTCTAAAAACATATATACTAGCTTATAATATTCCGTGTAATTATTTATATTTTAACTTATTTGATTATTTTGTAACATTATCAAAACCACGAGGTTTTTACTATTATATCAATTATATAATTATATCAGGTAACCGTTTGTTGGTGTCATGATCGAGATATACGTCTAAATATGCAGCAGAACATTAAGAATCAATCGTGTCTTTTATTTCAAGCTGACTAGGATGGATGACATTAACATATTCTTAAAAGTTCAAATTATTTAGAGACAGAACGTCATCAATATAACTGTATGCTGAATTGAACGATTTAGCAAGAGTCCTATCTTCAGATCTGACAAAGTTCTGCAAAAATTCGGATTCATTTGAAACAAATCAGCAAGCAAAAGTGCAAAATTTGTATTTATTGGTATACCGATTGTTTGTTGGAAAATTATGTTGCCAAAAACAACAGCTATATTGTCTATCAAACTCTAACATTTTATTGATGGTATCTTAAGTAAATTTTTGTTTGCAGTCTATAATGTATTACAAAATAACCAGAACCCCTTTAAAGCACTAGATAATTATATCTTGGTTTACCGTTTTTGTCAAAGAATGACAAGTGAATGATTTATTGTAGACGTTCTTTCAATATAGAATGAGATATAGTTGTATAAAGTGTAGAAAAAGTATAAAGATTTCTTTCACTTGTTACCGAATAAAAAGTATTAGAAACAAGATGGCTAAATACTTTTTTAAAAGATATTTTTAAGAATCCACATTTGGTTGATGCCAGATATAGAATTGATTTCTTCTGAATAAGTCTGAAGGCCATCTTTGACGACTGTTGAAATGGATTATGATTTGTTAGTACATTTAGAGGAACCTGCTAAATATATTTCCTTGTGTGGAGTTTTAGAATCAAATACAAGTAAAGGTCAACCTTTTCCTTTTTATTTTGATACCGAATAGTTAAGAACTCCCTGAAGATTGAAAAGTACTTAATTTTTGGTAAATTAGTTTTGGAATAAGTAGGATTCCCTGATATAATATCTTAACAAGTATCCTTAATTAGACGTTCAACGTAGAATTTCTTACAAACGAAAATTTAGGTGTTGGAAATTTTATGAACTGGCACAAAATTATATTTGATATGTATGTTCGATTGCAGAAATCTCATGATCATTCGGCACTAAAGAAGGTTTAGTACTCATAGATCCCTTAGGTTTGGCAATCCTTGTTTTCATGAAATAACTAATTGCCCTTGCTCGGTTGGATAAGGTATAAAACTCCTCGTCTTTAATTTAGACTAACGTCAAGCTTTAAAGAACATAATATTTTAAATAATTCTGTAAAGGATTCGATGTAAGCGTAACTATCTCTCAGTTAGTGAATCTAACCCGATCTCAGTTTGGACAGATAAACCACATAATTAAATGTAAAGAGCCACTGTTCGTTTTCGACGATGGTTCTTTTTGGAAAATAAAACCTGCATGACAAAAAGATGAGAAATGCAGTAAATGAAGTTGTATTTTTGTATGTAATACCAGTTTTTGACTGTGATCGTTTACCTCTTATTTTCATATTTAGCTGCATTAAAAATCATATTATTCTAGAGACAAGCAATAACACTTTTAAATAATCTGTTTGTAATAACTAATACACAAGCATATAAAATGTTTAAACGTTAAACGTTGTCATACTTGCACAAATGCTTGAGAAAAACTTGAATCCTCTGATTGTTCTCATTTTGTAATGAAAAACCTAGAGTTTGTGAGTACAACATTTCATAACCTTTTTCTACAGATTATAAAAACACATAAATCAAATTGTATCAAATGTCAATTGTTCAAAGTTGAACGGTGTAGATAACAGACATAATTTTTGACGGGTGAAGACAACAAACTTAATTTCAAGGCAGACGGACAAATGGACAACAATGCAGCAATTTACTTCCGTTTTTAGCAAAATTTATCACACAATAATTGTTCTTTACACTATTAATTATATATTTACAAAAATACCTATTTCATTTTAATGTGCTATATTTGCAATTTCGGAAATTCATTCTTCATCAGTAAAACGATGGGCCGAAAAAGTTAATGGATGAAAAAGAGAAGATAATTTAGTGTAAAACAGAAAGAAGTTTCTTTCTCACTTTAACATATGACATTAAGTATTTGAATTGTATCGCATTCAGACGGCTTTGAAATTTTTATGAACTAGAAGAAAAAAATTATGAAATGTTTTTGTATAAAATATATTTAATTAAATGTGAAAAAATGAGGGAATCTCTAAAAATACCAAATTCTGTTCAACTATAATGAACATATATAAATCCATATAGTTTTAAAGTTAGGGGAAAAATGGCATACAAAAATTAAAAAAAGTCTTAAGGAAAATGGAAAAATGGTTAAAAAGAAAATTTTTTAAAAAATGGTTTAAAAGAGAAATGGAAAATGGTTAAAAGAAAATAATGGTTGGAAAATAATGAAAAAGAATTGAAAATGATTTAAAAGAAATTAAAAAAATGATATAAAAGAGAATTGGGAAAAATGATTTTAATAAAAGTGGAAAAAAGTTGAAAAATACTTGAAAAAAGTTAAAGAGAAATGTTAAAAATGGTTTGAATGAAAAATGAAAAAATGTTTTTGAAAAATTGCTAAAAAGAGTTTAAAAGAAGAAAATAGTGAAATCAATATTAGGATCATTTTTAGATACTGTTTTAATTACTTGCCTTTACGGAGCATCCCTACTAACTTCCCTCTTTTACTCTTGGAAGTTCACGTGTTTAACTGAATGAGCAAGCCTCTAAAGTTTTCAGTTTGGATTTTTTAGATTATCATTTTGATATGAACCGTTATGTTTGTTTTTTTTATTTTTAACGTAATTAATAAAAACTTTAATTGGTATGTACGTAAAAGTTTGATGAAAATAAATAAAGGATTTTTTTCGAAACAGTTAATGAGAAAAAGGCTTATATTTAACAATTTAATAGATTTTTCTTTTATCTATTTTAATTTACTTTATTAGTTTGTGAAATATTTCTAGCGTTTAACAAATAAAACTTTCTTTTTAATTAAGCAAAATATAAACTGTACAACCATTTATATTACCGAATATAAATTTTAACGATTTTAAATGCCAGTTGTACTTACGCAGTTTACTTTTAGAATCAGTGATTACCCTGTTAAAGACCCCAAAATTTACAGCTTAACCCGACTAAATTAAGCTTCCTGTATATATAGATACTATAAATGCATGCGTAACCACCTGTAAGCATGTGATGAGTAGTATTAATAATGTAAATTAAGCCATACATTCACTCCTTGTCATTTTGTACATTTAAACACATTTATAAAATTTGACGGTTTGACGAGAGAAAAGCTCCAGAGTCCCTGCTGTTTCAAAGATGTTTAAATTTCTTGGATTTGAGTGCTTTTTCAAACCTTTTGTGAATTATCTGATTTTTAGGATTTAAAGTGATTTATTTCGGATGTCATTACATTTTATGTGCGTGCTCATATGATTCACTTTTAGCTGAAACGGAAATTACCTTTTGGACTGATTGATAAAACTCGTTGTTGATTTTATGTATGTTTATATTAATATAGCCTCTCATTTATTAAATGTGGTTTAAACAGATTGGTTCTTTGATCATTAATATCATAAAATATCCGGGAGAGGTATAATATTACACAGAAATTAACCATCAAAGACCGTTTCGGGGAACCATTAGTATTTGCCGTTCGTATAGTAAAATTTTAATGATCTTATTATTTTTGCGGTTGAATTCTTCCACTAATTGCGCTCAAATAAAACTGCCGCTTAATTTTCAAAGTTTACAGTATCTGATTTTTATTAGATACAAGACAAATTTTTCATTAATTTGTTCTATATTTAACAAAACAAATCTGTTCAATTAAAATGTGCCATATGTGCATATTCATTCCTGATCGTTGACACAAGGGGTCGTTAAAAGTTGATAGATAAAAAATTATTAATCCAAAGTTCCAAAATTGAAAGAATCTGAATTCAGCTCAGGAATGTTATTTCAGACAAAAGTTGCCAACGTCCTCCCTGTTTTTTTTTAATATCTATCATTTCCATTTTCTAAATAAATTACTTATAAAAACCTGACCTACAAATAATGACTTTTAAAACTGAGAAACACATAAATTTAAAGACCCATCTGGTTTTCAAACACAAAAACAAATTGAATGTATTTGAATCAACCATTTTGTGAAGGTATTGCGAGAAACATAAAACTCGTTTTATGTAAAAACTTACTTTGTCATTTTTGTCAACTACCGGAAGGTTTGTCTTCCTGTAGGGTTTGATATTGAAAGTAGAACTGCAATGGTAATGACGAGGGTGACATAAACTTTGAATCCAGAACGTATCGTCTTTCTCCTTCGATCATTGTGTTTTCGCTTCCGGGTTTTCTTGAAATGGTTTTAGTGACAGTATAGAATGATTTTTCTTTGTCTAGATTATTAACAGCTTGTACAGGTGTCATTGCTGTTGGTACCCTATCTGGCAGTGATGATGTATACAAGTCTGAGTCATTTAATTTGATTTCACTATCCATAGATGTCGCCATTTTACCTGTGTCACTCGTTTGATGTGTAACTATAATATATACATTTTGATTTGGATGTTTGGCTTTGATAAACAATTAATTTACCAGGTTTTTGTTCCAAATTTAATACAAAAAATTGCAAGAGATATACAGAAAACATGTTATCGACATCGTTTATAAATTACAAACTCCTTCAAGTTGTATAAAAGGTTTCTTTTATCATTTTCAAATTGTTATATTATTTTATCAATAATTACTTGATACTTTTATGTTGATAAAGAAAAAAAAAAAGATCTGAAAAAATATTTATCTTCATGTCAAATTAAATTTGCTATGTCATATCAAATTAAATAGTTAGTACTTATAAATAATACAAAACAACAAAAATATTCTGCGTCTCAATGTTTTGGTTTTATTAAAATAATGAACATATGATAAAGATATCCCATTTTTTTACATTTAAATTTTATCTGTTGCAATTTTCAGATAACTTTTGTTTATGAAAGGTGTTTTCACAACTGTTTGATATACTGATTATTTAACTAAAATTTCAAAAGTTTGAATTTTTCAATAGAACTAACAAAATAAAAGTTAACAAAAACTTGAAATTATTAATTTTCTATGCAAACAACAATTATTCAAGCCACAGTATCAAAATACATATATAATCAATTTAACTAACCTTTTGGTTTTGTTGTCTGCATGCCTTGATTTTTTCGTTTGGTGGTATGGTCTACATCGTCTGAAAAACAAGAAAGCGCGTGTTTTTCGGTGACTGTATATCCGAAATGTATAAATAAAAAATTCACATCTAAACATCAAGCTAATATGTTTTGAAGTATGCAGCTGTCTTTGGTTTAATCTTAGAAAAATAAACAAGAAGGTATTATTACAATGTTTTCCTACAAAAGTAACTCCAATGCTTCTACATCGGCCTTTTTTACAAACTTTCAGTTTCTTCCTTTCCAATTGTTCTCGATGTGGTTCTCTCAAAAATAAGTGTAATTATGTCAACGACCTATCACACACACACACACACACACACACACACACACACACACACCTCAAGATAAACAAATTTTTATGTCCTCGACTTGAAGCAGACAACAAAATACAGGATAAAATTATTCAAGGAATATCTAAATATCTAAGTGTTTGAAAAAAGGATATACCTCTAGAATGCTCGATGTTCCCCATCGACCATCCACATATCACTGCTTCCCCCGCAATTTGAGATAGAATTTCAGGATCATCCGTATCTATATTGAAAATGTGTATCTAAAAGAATAAACATTACGGATTCTTTTGTTAAACAACACGTATACAGTCTAAATTCAAATAGTCATTCATGAAAACTCATTGAAATATAAAAGAAAGAAACAAGAATATTCCTTCAAAAACAATAAATTCAGAACCCTTTGTGCAATAAAATTAACAAAATTTTCTTTTATTATTTAAAAACTATAAAAAAAAGTTAGCAATGAATTTTTGAAATACCCATTAACAATTACATAGAGTCAGATAAGTTAGCAATGTTTTCATCGAGAGCACCGGGAACTGGGTGTTTTAAAGCATTTCTTGAAGGATATGCTGAACAAGCTTAGGCAGAACCCTATTTACAAAGTTAGCCATCTCGCCTACAGAAGGTCAGTGCTTTTTTTCCCCGAGTACTCTTATTTTTTACCATTCTTTAACTGTCAGCCTCGATATGTGACTGGAATTAAACATAATTATTCCTCTCTTTATTGATTTCCTCAGACACATTCATTAAGTCATTCAATATGATATATTTTAAGTATACAAGTACATGTACATTAAAAAGACAACACATGAAAGTCTCTAGGAAATTGTTTAAAAAACAGTTACGTTTTTTGTGATTTCTAAAAAAAACTGTATTTGAAAAATATACTAGTAGGCGTTTTTATTAAAATTAAAATGATCCATTTTATGATTTCTTACCAGCCATTGATGTTTAACAATAACATCCATGTAACCAATTAATTTTTCTAGTATTTCGGCTTTAAAACTAGTGCCAAAAAGTAAAGGAGCTTTTCTTTTTAATGTCTTTTCGCTAAAAAAATACATACATGCTTTTAGTTGTAAGTCTTTGAAATTTGATTTTACGTGCATATTTAGTTAAATTAATGCTTGATCTAACCTCAACTCGATAATCATATGTTATATTTTTGTATGAAAAAGACAATAAATAAAACATGGAAAGTCACTGGTCCACAATTGGTAACATTCGTACACATATCTTAATTTCGTTTTTATAGAAAGTGTAATAGAACTATATCCACAAACATCATGTATAATTTAAATTGAAAAATAATTGACAAGTTCCAAACAAACGTTAAAATATCCCCCATTTCAAAGTTAACGGATGAAACAAACAAAATATCTTTGTCTATAATTTATTTCTAGCAACGACTCTTGGGTGCAACAACCTTGACAAAAATTAGGTAAAGTTTGACTCTTCTATTCATAACTTTAGGAAATAAATATAAACTAGAATTGTAATTGCGGCAAGCACAATGGCTTAAGTCTTCCACCACCCCAACATTTAAATCCCCCTTTCCAGTTTGTTCCATTGGTTGGTGAAATGTGTTATGTCACATTAGCAATTTTTCATCTATATGTGAGTTTTTTCGTTTCTAAAGTATATTCTGCATATAGTTTGTGTTGGCGTGAGTGTAATTTGGTCTGTCTTGTGCTATCTGGTACTCAGGCTGACTTTAAGGCAAGGTGCTAGCTCAATGAGTCATTTTCCTACAGACAAGCGTATCACTCATCTGAGTCACATTTTGTTTTAATACGTAAACAGGTCAATACTCTATCTACTTATAAGGAAGCATTGTTGTAAAGTCTGAGGTATGACCTGGCTAGGCTTGGTACGAATGACCTACCGCTCTTGAGACAGACCCTCTACCAATAAAACTGCAAGACAGTAACAACCCTTGTGATAACAACCAAAAAATATAAAGTGAATAAAGTTTTAAAAAGTCATTTAATACAAATTTTTTTCAAACTATATATAAATATTTGAGTATTGGGTGGTCCAAAGTGAACATTTACATTTATTTTTCACAGTTTCTTCTACTCTTTTGATTCCAATCTCTTTTGGAAAGACCATAGTGTATTATAGTTTGTCAGTTTACTTCAGAAAAGTCGACAGTTTTCTCTGGAAACTCCAGTTTTCTCATGCATCCAAGAACTGGCTGCATCAATATTAGTTGAAAAATTGTGGCTGGAGATTAAAAGACTATTACCCAAATTTCCCAGTTCTTAATTTTCTTACTGAAACTTCATTTTATCATTCTACCGATTCAAACCATTAAAAACTGTAATTGAATGTCCTTTTTACATCATACGTAATCATAGACAAAAACCATGATACATTTGTTATCAAAGCTATGCAAACTTTTTTTGATTGACAGCAATTTTTTGAACTCTAATTTTGATGCTTAAAATCCCTAATCATGTTTTCTGGTTTGTTGAAGAAGCAAATTTGGCAGTTGTAAATAGCTAAAGTAATTTGATTTGTCACGTTTTCAAATTTGAAAACAGCAAGTTAACCTTGAAGTGTGAAAGTTATAACCATCTATTTTATTGATGTTTGATGACTGCAATGTAGCCAGAAGCTACATATGTTATAGATTAAAGCAATTATATTTGTGAAAAGTATGTAATAATGCTATTCAAATTTCAATTTTTTTAAATAGGTCTTAAATCCTATAAGTTTGTCTTAAGGAATGAAATCCAGTATGTTTTAAGATAGGAATTCTTGACTGAGAGTGGGGGAATTAGGGCCCTTCAAACCTTCATCTCTTTTGAAATTGATTTTCCTGGATTTTTTTATCCCTCTGTTGAATTGTTGCCCCTGGGAATGCTTATAACAAATACATATGGTTTTATAATACATAGTAAATGATTTATGAAAAATTGGTGATTTTTGTTTTTAAGTCCCCACCCTCCTACCTCTCCCCCTATGGAACTCTTCGGATTTTATATTCCGAGAAACATAACATCTGTATACGGGAACCTCATCTAAAATTTTGAACGAGATCGATTGATGTGTCTAGGAGAAATCCTGTAGACAAAAAGTGATCAGGTAAAAATAACAACAACAACAACAACAACATTAATAATAATAATAATAATAATAATCATCATCATCATAATTAATAACGAGTAATAATGTAATGATGGATATATCATTGAAAAATAAGTCGCCCAAACGAATTAAAGTCAAACCCTGTATTCAGAACTCAACCGTGAAAAGTAGGTCAAATATTGATGGGATTGTTGAAGCGGCCCATTGAGGTAAAGATATGTACCAAGCTTCAAAATTCTAGATTTAATAATACAATTGTCAACTTAAAAGACAAGATCTCTCAACAACAAAAAGTAGGTCAAATTATAACGGAGCTTTCAAAGCGGTTCATTGTAGTAAGAATATGAACCAAGTTTCAAAACTGTAGCTCTAATCATCATCAAATTATGAGGCAAATTCAATCAACCGTGGGAAGTAAACCAAATCATTATGTGGCATTAGGAGTGGCCCATTCTAGTGAGGGTGTGTACTAAGCTTCAAAACTTTATCTTGAACACCTAATTTTTAGTGATTTGTTTTGTTTTTCAGCAAATCAGACTGCTGTATTGCCATGTGATCAGTTACTATGGAAACAATAGCAAAAATCAAAAGAATTTCAATCATTAATGCAATGGTGTCAATATGATGTAAATCTGTTGAATAGTAATGGAGAAAAAGGTTGTTCAAGATTTTAAGTTTTAAGACGGGATGGCCTATCTTGAGATGACTACAACCATCCTGTGAATTTGGTCAAGATTGGATCAAAGGTCTCCGCGAAATCGGTCGAACAAGTTCACGAAAAGAAGTAGAGCAATAATAATAATAATAATAATAATAATAATAATAATAATTAGAAGAAGAAGAAGAAGAAGAAGAAAAAAAAAAGAGAAACGATTTTAAAATTGAAAAAAAAAGAAAAAGAAATATATTTAAATCAAGAAAATAATGAAAAAAATTAAAATATCAGATAAATATCTACTTATTGTTCGCTATAAGGAATGGCCCATATACTTGTGTTAGTGTTTGGTGGGAGAACCAGTCAGTAAGAAAAGGGCAAACAGCTAGAGTAAATCAATGTAGTTATATATTACAACAAAAATATATTTCAAGTAAATCAAAAGAAAACTCTACGCTTGAACAGAACTATGCAAATAGTTTCTGTTGTCCTTATAATATTATTATTAAAATGTACTTTACATTTCATCCTCTTCTGTGCATTCAAAACATTCTACGATAAGATCTGCTGCTTTTCCTGTCCCTTGTACTATAACAACTGGTAAGTTATTTTCTACGGCCATTTTGACATGATTTATTGCATCAGTATCACCCTCAAGTAAAACGATTAAAACAGGAATTCTCAGATCTTAAATAGAAAATAATGTGTTTTCATGATTTTTCTATGTGTTCATTTATCAGTTTTATTTTAGTGATATATATATATATATATATATATATATATATATATATATATATATATATATATATATATATATGTATATATTATTCTACTGGTGGAAAAGTGAACCATTTACCAACGCTTAAGCAAGATTATTTAATCTGACATTTATATTTACTTGGTTAAATTTGAAATTACTATCAGTGGCATGTTTAGCAAAAAAAAATTTTTTCTCTTAATATACATATTTATCTTACCTCCCTTCATGAGATTACTTCGTGTGTGTGTGTGTGTGTGTGTGTGTGTGTGTGTGTGTGTGTGTGTGAGAGTTAATTTACTAACCTAAGCTAACCTCTGGAAACGTTGTGGTTTTTTTTGAAACTGTTTTCTCGACTTCTAACAAAACATTGTAATAATTGCAAATGGAATCATCATAAGGCATCTTTGAGACCGTTTCTTCAAACTGATGATGGTTTAAATTATATATATATATACATATATATATATATATATATATATATATATATATATATATATATATATATATATATATTTTGAAACGATAGTTTCAATGGCATAAAAAATAAATTACATATACGTTAACCTAACAAACTTAACCCTTAAACTACAGTTCTTTGATTCCAAAAAATTGATATTAAAGAGTGACGAACATAAGATTAAAAAGAAGAGAATATTTCTTCGGACTTTATATAATTGCCACTGACTGGAAGAATGTCCGACACTTACACAGTAAATTTAATTAAATTTGGTGAAGTTGACCTAATTTAATAAATGAGAAAACAACACGAAGATATTAAGTAAGTGATGGAAGACCAGTTCAACAACAGTTAGGTGTTTCTGGCCACATTCTGTAATGCTGCTGAGATTATTCAGTTGAACTTTGTAGGTGTTTTTCTGCTTAAAGCATTGTTTATTAATTTAGTACATATCAATTTCCCGTATTTTAGCTCTCTATATACTCTATTGAAAAATATATTGCAGTAGGTAAAATAAATAAGAAAACTTTAGAAAAGAATGGCAACAATTCCACCCTAGCATGACTTAGAATTAGTATTCATATACAAAGGACAATATTGAAATTATATTGTAAACTCTCTCTCTCTCTCTCTCTCTCTCTCTCTCTCTCTCTCTGTGCGAAACCTTTCAATATATAAACTTATCAAGTTGTATTAAGTGTAGTATTGTAATTGTGTTTACTTTACATATATTTAAATTTGAATAGAAAATAAACAAAATAAATAATAAAAAAAACGAGTAACTTTTATGAACATTTCTTCATTAAAATTTAAATCTATTATAAAGAGGTAGATTAATTTCTCTCAACAAATCTTTGAATTTAAATATTTCAATTTGTATGCTCTATATATCATTCAACAAATGTAAAATTAATTTTGGAAAATAACTGACTGCGTTTTTGCCGTCTTGAATTTTAATGCTTTGAATTAACAAGAAATTTAGTGATAGGATAATAAGCGCATGTACAATAGAGCCCGTATTTTTTTTATAACATTTTATAATTAATTCATTTTTTAAAAAAATTGTTTTAAAACCTAGAATTACAAAAAACATTATTGGAATTTCAGTTACATATCACTTTGAGACAAAAAGTCGATTTAGCTCTAACGCTAAAAGGTAAACAACTACTACAATATATGCACTTTTATGCTCAGATCACTTATAATCTAAAATATGCCGTATAATGACTTGCATATATTTCAATAAATATATTTGTTAAAAGCAATTTTGCTTTTGTCAATAAGGTAATTAGATCTTTAAACTTTAAGAGAATATTTGATACCGGAGTTCTCAGGTTTAAATCTAAGAGAACCTTACTATTTTTTCATAGGTTACATTTTTTAAAGTAAGACCTTGGTCTAAAATCTTACATTTTCCCTCTTAATTTCTTCTTTTTTGCCGTCATCAGGTGTAATTCCTACTAACTGAATTAAAGGGGTTGCTGTTCCTTTCTTTGGTTTTTTCCTTTTTCCTTCATCATTATAGAAGTCTAATCTATAACGTTCTTTAAGGGCTTCATATACAACACGGGATATGCCTGTTTCTCTCCCTTGGTAAAATATCAAACTATCTGAAAACAACAAAGGTAATCAAAATAAACATCCTACTCTTTAAAGGAACAAATTATTATAGAACTAAAATGAGGTGTCATATTTTAAAAATAAGTTGACGCAAGAAAAACTAGTAATTTTAAAAAGACAATAAAACAAAGTTTTATCTATTACCCAAAGATAATTCTTAAATGTTTGTGACATGGTATAATTTTGTTTATTTTGATTAAAAACAATACTCATAGATTTTGCCGTACTATATATCATAAACACTGCATACGACATACCTCAAGTTTTTTTTTTTTTTTTTTTTTGCAAACAACAATGTGTTTAAATTTTAATTGCTATCCACTAATTAGAACATGTTTATATAAAGGCACAAATTTTAATCAATAAACACGTGTTAAAATTCCAACAAGCTGAACAACCATTATCGCATGTTTGTGTTGCATGTAAACTGATTTGTTTACTAAAGATTTTCTGTATGTTAAAAAACAAAATATGTTATGCCTTAAAGTACTAATAAGAAGAACAATCAATATAATTTTGTTAGTAGCTGCACTACCTATATAAAGGCGGGGAATTTTAATAAATGTGATCTATATGTTTATCTCATTGCTTTGGTTACTTGATTTAAAACAGGAAGAATTTGATCTTCCTTACTTGTATTAAATTCCAAAACTTCACAAACATACATACAAGGAAAGATATATAGCATGTTTCTCTGAATGTATTGCTAAATCATTGTCAGGAATTTGAACACATTTTTGAAAGTCGTCAAGGATGGCCTTCCGACTTGTTCAGGAAAAGTCTATTCTACATTTGACATGACCAAAATGTGGATTCTCAAATATTCTAAAGAACTACTTTACAATCTTGTTTCCAATACTCTATGTTCAATTAAAAGTATAAGCAATTTTGATTTTTCTACCCTTTACGCTACTCTCCCTCATAGTAAATTAAAAGAGGGTCTGAAATAATTCATTCGCTTCTCATTCTTTTAAAAAACGACAAACCAAGATAAAAATACCTAGCGCATAACAGGGATTCTGGTAATTATATAAAACACTAAGCAGACTGCAAACTAAAATATACTGAGGATACCATCAGCAAAATATCATAGTTTTTGATAGACAACTTTTTGTTGTGTTTGATAATATAATTTTTCCAAAAAAAAAAAAGGTATACAAATGGGCACAAACTGTGTTGCTTGCTGATTTGTTTCTGTATTCAAGTGAATCGGAATTATTACAGAACCTTGTAAAATCTAGAGAGAAGACTGTCGCTAAATCATTCAACTAAACATACAGTTATATAGATGATGCTCTATCTCTAAATAATCCCAAATTTGGATAATATGTAGATGTCATCTTTCAAAGTGAGCTTGAAATGAAAACACAACGGATTCTTCATATTCTGCTTCATATTTAGACTCATAGCTAAATTATGACACCAAAGAAAGGTTACATCTGAAGCCATACGACAATTGCTTCATGATATCTTAATTTTTCTATTGTCAACTTTTCGTGTCTTTGCAGTAATATCCCTGCAACTCCTGTGTATGGTGTATATGTTCGCAGTTAATATTTATATATATTTATATATATATGTGTGTGTGTGTGTGTGTGTGTGTGTGTGTGTGTGTGTGTGTGCTCACCTCCAGCGTTTTTGGCAGCGGTGATAAGGGCGCTTTGAAACTTAGATTTTGGCCATGGTTTTGGTACAAAACTATCAGAATCTCCAATAATAGAAAATACCATTTTTGGTATCGTTTGGTTTTGGTTGGGTGGATGTTCTGTTTCTCCATCTGTATTCTTAACCAGTGTACTCCATTTGCTTACCAGTGTCTTCCAAATGTGATCCTCATCCTAATATTGTAAAAAGAAAGTTACATATACATATTAAACGATGTGAATATGCTGCTATGGTAACCTGGTAACCATTACATTTTTAAACATTTATATATTCAATACGAGAGGTAATTGAAGAATGTAAATAAATGACATTTTAAGTGGATATTCTGAATGGAAGCCATAATAATAATAATAATAATAATAATAATAATAATAATAATAATAATACATGTAATGATAAAAATAACAATTTTTACTAAGTATTTATATAAAATGCATATATAACAGTCTTCTCTAATTTATTATTTGTTGAAGATTAGATGAGATTTTAATCTGTTTTTGAATTTTTATTTGTATAACATTTGGAATTACGAAACAGGCATCCAGGGGCGTAGATAGCAACCAGTTGTAACCGATGGAAAAAATTAAAAGTCCGGGGGCACGTGTCAACAAAAAAATTATAATAAAAATAAATAAATAAATAAAAATATTAAATGGTGCACTCTTCCGACAACTGAACTTGATATTTCTTAAAACCGATTAAATGATTAAGTCTGTACCTCTAAGAAAAAAACATAATTTAATATCTCTTCACTATAAACTATTTTTTCCATTATTTTCTATTTTCTTTATGATTCTGTAACATATTAAAAATAATACAATCTGTTTTTTTTTTCGATGCATTTGCCTCATAATAAGTTATGCTCCTAGCATGTCTTTTCTAGTTTGCCTAATTTTTATTCGTTGTTACAGCGATACAAAGGATCTTGCTTTCCGTTGGAAATAAAATTTTCCTTTTTTACCAGAAGATGATGTTACCGAAAAATCATATGAACCGAAAGATATAAAAGTGATAAACATATACGTTTTAGGAACGTAACTTTGAAAAAGCAAATTGTTTTGTCAATTGTTTTGTCAATTAAATGTTCGTTTTATTCAATGTGTACTTACCCCCACACGTATAGATTCCATTTTTGCTTTCCCTACAAGTAATAATGTAAATACTTATTTGCTTAAAAAACAAATTAAAAAAACATCATCATTTGCTTTTGCTTAATGTTTTATTACGTTAATATATAGTTACAATGATGTAGATGATGTTCTTCCTCGTGAAAACATCGAACACATCTACATTAAATGCTCATGGGCAAGAACTTCCGGAGTTTCTAAATGACTATAGATTGCATGAACTCAAGAAACGCTTTGGGGATGTTTGTAATCAGTACACTTTCAAGTCAACACCTGGTAACTCAGTTGTTCATTATATTGTTTTCCTTGATTTCAATATGATAAATTGTAAACCTATTGTTGAGTAATATAACACGCACAGTTTGCTTGGTAAACGAAGTAGGATACCAGATCATTCGTTTTTAAAAGTTAGTTACTACACAAGCAAATTGCAAAGCCTCGTCGTACAAACGACCCGACATCCTCACAATTACCTCAAAATCCGCATTACAAGGTACGAAGTTTGTTACCTTATGCAAAGCATTCCTTAGCTGGATTTGGATTCATATAATTTTGTAACTATCGATTCAGTAATTTTCAACTATTTGGCTAAAGTTTTTTTATCTATCAAACTTTTCGGTCCCTTGTGTCACTGATGACGAATGATTTCCCGAAATGTGCACACATGGCACATCAAAATTGAGCAGGTATTTATGTTTTATATTTTATATTCCCGATGATTTTATGGAGTGAGAACTAAGGTGCAATGCAGTTCTAAATTTAATGAGAATATTCAAATATTGAAATATGTGTAGGAGTGTACTGACAAAGTGTTTGACAATTCTTGTGGTTTGATTATTGAAAAAATGGACGAAAAGATACCAAAATGTGACTACAGTGCAAAATCACGTGAAAGGTTTGGCATACATAAACCATTCTAGAATGATGAATTACACGTTCTTTGGAGAAAATGTGCGAAAAAGAAAAGGTCCACGAGAAAATGAAAGGAAACAGGCGACAGAAACAGCTACGCGAGAAGTATACAAAGTTGCACAAAATAAACTAGATAAGCCCGTCCAATTTTTTGAGCGACAGTACAAACAAAAAGTGACATTGAACATTAAAACAACATGCACCGAGAACCCTTAACAATTTTGTTTTGAATTGAAATCTTTGGGTCCAAAGCGTAACAACACCCGACCAATAGAGTGCTATTCTGATATCGGTGAAATTATCACCGATACGGACACTGTTCGGAATTCCAAATTTGAATTCCAAACACCTAATTGAGGATACAGTGCTTGGTCCCCTTATAAAATATACAACGAACTGAACACAATGATATATATAAGTGAATCCGAAACGAAAAGTAACCTCCAAATCAAAAGACGGCAATGCTGTTGGTATGGACGATCTTCCGTATGAGTGGAGTGGAGTAATGGTGTTTTTCGCTCCAGTCACGGATTTTCACTTATTTCGAGGCGGTCAGTTCTGGGATGGTGGAGGAAACCGAAGAAAACCACCGATCTTCGGCAAGGAAACTGACAAACTTTCTCACACTGGAATCTGTCCCGAGTGGGATTCGAATACAGGCGATGAGAGGCTCTTCCGTATGAGGTACTAATGTAAGAAAATGTTATAAGGATATATAATTCACAAGTTATTTCAATTGTGTTTTAAAACAAACTCCATCCTTTCTATCTGGGGAAAAGCTGTAATAATTCCTATATTAAAGGATAGATACACGGGCGCGAGGTTGCCTTTGAACTATTGAGGAATAAGTCTATTGTCTGTTGTAGCCAAGTTGTATAGCTCTGTGTTAAATAATAACTTTCAACACTGCCTTGAAACTAGCAACATCTTAGTTGACGAGCAAAACTATTTCAAAAGTGGAATATTCTGTTTAGAACACGTGTTAACATTAAACTCCGTAATTCAGTATCGAAATTGCATTTTTGTAAGTTTTATTGATTTAAAAAAGCCTTTCGATTTCATAGACGGAGATTTTATGGAATACAAATTGTTAAGCAGTGGTGTAGATGGACATTTCTATAATGCCATCACAGCAATATATGATGACACAGAATCCTGCATACGTTTTGGTGGTAATAAAACTGATTGGTTCAAATGCAAAAATGGCGCTCGGCAAAAAGAAAATTTATCTCCTACATTATTCGGACTTTTTGTTAATGATTTAGCAATTAGAATTAGGGATACAGACAAAGGCGTAAAAATAGATGATAACTTTTGGTAAACTTTGTGTGTTGGCTAACAATTTTAACCTTACACACACTATTTCTGGCGTAAAAAATTCCATATTTTACTCAATATTGCCGGTTTTATCTATTAATTTAAAAAAAGGACCAGAGTTGGCGTAATACTTTTTAATATTTCACACAACATTTCCGGTTTTATCCTAAAAACAATTGTAAACTTCCTCTCAATTGTTTCGTCTGTTCCAGTTCTATCCTATAATTCCAGTACAAGCGTTTTTTTCTTGCCAGTGTCTTCTTTAAATTTGACAGTAGTGGTCAATATTTTTGGCTCATAATACTACTCAACCTTGCATTGTTATTATGTCATTATCTTTTGAAAAAGTCAATTGATGACCATTTGAATCCATTTACAATATTTCAAAAATTTACCGCAAAAACGCGTGACTTATTTTTGACCGAATTTTACAATTTGTATAAACTGTATCCTGTAGGCACTGGAAAAACTGAAAATCAAACTAGTGTTTTTTCACCACTTTTAATTTCAGAATTTTTTTTTTTTTTTGGTATTCTTTTCAAATGAAGGTCGCAGTGACCTACTTTCCAAGCACATCCACCTAAAGTACAAACTAAAAAAGTGCTAACTCAATAAACTTTTCTGTAAAGATTTAAAAATATTGGCCTGATAGTATCCGAAATGTGGATTTTGCACACACACACACACACACACACGCGCGCGCGGGTACGGTTACACGCTGCGCCATAACATACGCAAAATGTGCAAAAATATTACAATACTCATAGCAGTCTGTTACCATCTCGTGCTTTCAATCTGAAATTTTCATGTATATATGATTTCGTTAAAGCATTTTGTGAAACATGATGCTTTATATTTTTATTCATGAAAATGAGCTTATTATAATTTGATTTCAGGCGCAAAGAAAAATTTAACTAAATATTTTTTAAAGTGTTATTAACATTATAAAAACTCACAAAAACGTGTTCATTTAATTAACTAGATAAATCAGACGTATTTTTTTCGCATGATGACATGCACTCTCTCCTTCTATGCAAGCTTTTTTCCACAAAAAAATTTTCTCAGTGTACTGAAATTTTCTCAGAGCAAAATTCGATTTCGGTAATAATACTCTTAACAAAGAATATATCGCGCATACATAGGATAAACGTGTTCTATGTAATTTTTTCGGTACAATTTATTATTTCACAAGGAAACCTAAATGATACAATACCGGTGCCTTGAGTTGTTGACAGTGTATTAGGCTTTTAAAAGTTGGTAGCCCAAATTAAAAGTTAATGGACCTGAAATATGGACTTTGCATATCTCTTTAATTTTGCAAATTAAACCTCATATTAACTAATATTAACTATACTATATAACTTGTTGTGTCTTTGCTATATTGCCTGTTGTCTGTTGTACAAGTTGCAATGTATTGTTCATAAATGTAGATATCTTATTATTCTGAAACAAACTACCACGAATTTAGGTGTCTTGAGGAAATTTCCGTCTGCTATAGGAGTAATTTCGCACAACGGTTGTTGAGATTAAATTCATTATACATTTTCAGCCCATGTGCAATTTATAAGATGAAAAAATCTTATAAAAATTAAAATGTAAAGTTGCTAATTTCTTAAGCCCTTCATGGGTACGCATTGTATTGCCTTCTGACATACAATGCATACATTCATACATAATAGACCTGAATGCGTGTATTTAACATTTACTATTTTGCACCAACTTTGTCTATGGCGTCAAAAAGGGTGGCCTTGGTTCTAAAAGAGATAATTTCATTTATATTCAAATGAATATGAAACCTTATGCTTTGAAATTTTGTGAATGACGCTAGTACGTTTGCTTAAATACTGATTTTTACTTAAATGTCGACATTACATTATTTATTGTTGATGTAATGTACAGAAATACAGGAACCTCTGTTATTGTAAATCGATAGTATAGATTTGTTTTAAGACTTGTGACAGCGATAAAAATTACCCAGTATTTAAAGAATTCATTAAATATAATCTATCAACATCTATTATGCAAGGTATAGAAACTCAACAAAATCATTTTGTCCTGAATGCACTTAAACTATTCTCCGTGTAATAATTTATTATGATTTCTTTTTTTGAAATGGTCGTTTTAAATACATGTACCTATGGATACGCAAAAGTCTATACAAACAATAAAACAACAGTGTTGTAACGTCACGTCATCATAGCTTGATAATACCTGTTTAATTCTGATGTACCATATGTGCACATTTCAGAATTTTATTCCTGGGGGCCGAAAAAGTTTATAGATAAAAAAAAAACTTTTCCAAAATTATATGAATCCAAATCCACCTTAGGAATGCTTTGAATGAGGGAACAAACCTTAGTTTTAAAAAATTCAAAAAACTAAGACGGCTGAAAATTTTGACAAAAAGTACATAATAATATGACAGAAATATTAAACAGGTAAAAGGAGAATTCTCATAGTTGTTTAACATATAACCACATAACAGTAAACAGTCGCATTTTAGCGTTACCTTGGTGAGATAAAGTAAATAAACCTAAAACATAAATAAGCAAGTAGGTCTAAAACATATATAAGCAAGTGAGTAAATGGATAAGAATTAAAAAATGAATTAATAAATAGATGTATTCAATATATCAAATTATATTACTTAGTTATATTATTACCTGACATATTTTGCTTTATATTACGACAGCCATTCTATCGAGTAAAATTTAAAATTCTTTATCTTTTTTGTTCGATCCATGTTTACGCGCATGTGTTTAATGACGTAAGTAATCTATATAGGTTAACAGGTAAAATGATTTTCTGAAAATTATTTTAAGGTGTACCTTATTCATCGATATTTTATAAAAAATACAGGTAAAATTTTATCACACGTTTGGGAAGAACTTCTTAATGGCGTAAGTCATTTATATAGGTTAACAGGTACAATGATTTTCTGAAAATTATTTTGACGTATACCTAATTCATCAATATTTTATTTAAATAAATACAGGTAAAGTTTTATCACACGTTTTGGAAGAACTTCGTGTGTCACTTAACTGAATATTTTAACAAATAACAAAAAATCTAATAAAAATATTTAACCCTAAATTTTTAATGCTTTGTCGCAAACCAGATTCCAATATATTGTTGAATTGGACTTATTGCAGTATATTCATAGATGAGATTTTAAATGCAATATTTTTAAAATGTATTTTGGGCATTTTAAAAATTCATATTTGATATTGAATGTGTTTTTACAGCTCATATACGTTGCCAGGCAATTGGTCTTAAGTTAAAAAATGAAATATATCACACACACACACACACACACACACACACACACACACACACACACTTGAATGAATATACATTATCATGCTTTAGTTTTACGTAGAAATTTATATATTGTTATAATTCTCTGATCATTAGAATTTAAAATCTTGTCTAAAAGAGGTAAAATATAAAAATATTTGATAAAAAACTTGCAATTATTATATTATGCTTGACCAACTCGGTGGCTCAGTGGTAGAGTGTCCGCCTTGTGATCAGATGGTTGATAATTCAAACCACCGTCGTGTCATGAATGAAATGGAAAGTTGGGATACTGCTTCCTCTGCTTCGCCCGCTCATCATTGAGGGGTTAGGACATCGACTGATTCTTCCGCTAATAGATAATAGATCAGATAAATGGTATGCTTTTATGTGGCATACCGACTCGATGAGCTAGCATCTCTCGAAAAAGTCTTCCAGAGTGCTCTAAAGCACACGACAATACGCACACACATCACACGTATACACAAACTTATTTTTTGGTTTCATACATCGAGATTTATACCTTTGCTCTTGTCGTGGATACATGAAAAAATTGCTGATGCGAGGTTAAACAACATTACAGCATTTTTTTTTTGAAAACTAAAATTCAAGATCTGTCTTTTCTTTATGTCATGCATTGCATACCAGGATGGCCATATATATTGATTAGAAATTTGAAGTCTCACACTAATGTTGTTTAAACCATCAAAACACATTTTTCATTATTTTTTTTTGTGTGTAGTCCGTTCATGTAGTCATTCAGTTTCCCTCTCTTATCAAGGAGGTTTTCACTTTAATTTTTTACTTTTACAAGAATTGCAATTACTTTAGTAATTTTGCTGTTTTTCGGCACAAAGCTGAATGGCCTACTTTACAGTATTTTCTGAAAATCATATTGACCATATTTATGGATTTATGTTTTTCATCAAAACAATTTAAGTATGTATTTTATTTATAGCATTACAGGAATTTTATCAATAGCCTGTTTCGCTTGTTTTCGTTATTCTTTTATTGAGTCAAACAAGTTTAAGGCATTGAATTACATTTAAAGAAGGTTATACCACCTTTTATCATACGCAGAAATCCAAATCAACCCGTAGCTGCGCATGCGTGAAATAATCTTAAGACAGATATAGCTGCGGTCACACCTGTACATTACTTTACTATGGGAAAGTAAAAGGTGGAGATTTTAAACCTTGTTTTCGTTTTTAAAATAAATTTTATGAAAATCTTATAGTTACCATAAGAAACTACAGATTGTCCTGAACATTCCGATATAAAAATGATCTAGTTGTGTTTAAAAAAACCGTTTCCACTTTTAATTACAAATTTAGGTGACATAAGTACATTCCAATAGCTACAGTTATGCCGAGTCCGTCAAATTTTGAAAATTGTGTGTTTTTGAACACAAATTATTAATTCAAAGACAAAATTTAGGAAAATCTTACAGTTACCACTAGAAAATATAAATCTTCCTGAATATTCAAATATAGAATTCATGAAGATACCTTTAAAAAAAACGTTTCCACTTTTAAATTGAAAATTGTGTGAAAACGGATTTTACAACTGTTTAGTTGGAGGATGTTAAGTCGAGTGTACAGGCAACTGCTACACGGGAATTGTTGGATTGTAACAGTGGCAATATTATTATTTGTACAATTTATAAGAAAATTTGTTGATTTGTTTTATTATTATTTTCCAGTAATTTTTTACGGGCCTGGTAAATTTCGTATAAATAAGAACTTTAAAATTTGAACAATGAAAATTTCTCCATAAATCCGAACCAATCAGTAGATAAACGAATCAGTGACATTAGATATAGCTAGATTCCTACTCATTGACCTTTATAAAGGATATAATAGATTTGCTTTATTCAGATCATATATACCAACATTATACAGATAAATACAAACGTTATACAATATACTGATAAAAAAACTTATTATCACAATAGACAAAAATTATTTAAGGTTAAGTTATTTTGATTTAAAAACAAATATTGTATGTATTAAACCTGAATATCAAAGATGAATACAAAAGTTATACTAATAAAATACTTATTACATCACAATAGACTAAAATGATTTTATTTAAATAAAAAGTTTTAAGTTATTTCGATTTTAAAAGAAAACATTTTAATGCAGTTAACCTGAATATCAAACTTAGAATGTGACATCTATCGTTGAAATCTTGTGAAATTAAAAAATTAATATCTTTTTGAAGGAAAATACTATGGGAGTGTTAAAAAAAAAAAACAAAAAAAAAAAACCGTCCTCAATGTCTCCGTTTTAAAAATAAAAATAAAAATCAGTCAGGAACATTAACCTCTAGACAAGTGATTATAATTATCCAGTAATGTTAAAATATTGCCTTATTCATTACAAATTAGACATTGTTAATGCCCCTTATAAAAGGGCAATTGGAAGAATAACTAAAAATAAATCTTTAGTCGTTGAGATGGTAAATGTGTTGATAAATTTTTGTTGATTATTTTTTTGTTTAACGTCGCATCGATAATTCTTGGCTGTTTGACGAGAGCAGATTCATAAATCAATAAGATTAATGTAAAAGCAAATTCATGTATGTGAGAGATTTTCCTGTTTGTATTATGGTCTGCTTGATTCTAGTAAGTCATGATGACGATGTTTTATTAAGTTGCAAGCTCAGCGTATAAGTACACCTCAGACAAGCATGTCACTTCTGTCACATTATTCTGGAAAACCAGTTTATACATGTATGTGTTTTCTTCAAGCCGAACGTCTAGCGCGAAAACAATATCTCAAATGCGGAAAACTTATGTATGACCTGGCCGGAGAGAAATCATACGACCTTTTACTCTAAAGGCGGACTTTTTACCATTAAGTGACAATGGCTGTAAAATATGGTATCACCATCATCACTTTGTTTATCATACTGAATAATTCCTAATTCTTTAAATATTGTCCATAAAAATGGAAATAAATTCGACTCCTAAAACATCAGATTCTCTTTTATAAGTTTATTTTCAAAATATAATGACATGTAAAATAAAAATATAATGACGTGTAAAATCGCAATACGAACAAAAAGAACTACGGGGTGTCAAATATATACATGGAAATTTTTATTTTAAAGGATCATATCTGCAAAATTGTTATGCCGGGCATAAAACTTACCGAGAGTATGATGAAGTTTTTCGCGTTACAACTATTAGCGAAAAACACTTGTCTATTTTGTACTTGTAAGTTTTTCTCTATATGGGGACGAGGTTTATAAAGAATGTCGTTATACGCACGGGTGATATTAAAGTCATTGAAGGGTGAGCGAATTTTACCCGTTATTTAAAGGTGTTGTTTAAATCATTCTAGCCTGCGCTTTCCACGTTGATGACCACGTTTCATTTCATTTCTTTAATATTTATATAAACCTTTAATTATTGAAGTTAACAAAAATTGGTTAAAATTTCTACTCGGATACTTAAAAGGTTTTCCAGAGAATTTTTCTTAATCATACTTTTGGCGATAATTTTTTTATCTCTGGTTTTGTATCCTAGTAAGTGTTTCAGTAAATGTTTATACTAGTGTTTAAGTTCATAGGAAAAACAACATTTAAAAAGGTTTGGTTTTGTATTTTGTAATAGTAGAATTGGTCAATGTATTGTATTAAAGGTATCAAATTTTATGTCAGTTAGGCCACAATTAAAAATATCTTTGTTTCCCCTTGCCCTACCCTTACTTCTGATATTGGGTAGGTAGGTAGGCTTTTTCTTTATCATAGATTGAGTTTTCTTTTCTGGTTAGGAAACATTCTACATATGTCGCCTTGTGTGTTTTTGTGTTTACTAGTACATCTTCATAACTACGGCGTTTGCATTGCATTAAATTATAACTGTTTAACTTGACAACTAAGAAGGTTGACGACTATATCATGAAAAGGAAAGAGACGAACCGGAATCTATTAGCACGAAAAAAATCACACAGCATTTTTCAATAAAATTTTTTCAGTCCGACGGCGGGATTTTTTACGGTCGGTCGCGCAAGGGGAAACAAACTATACAGTAGAACTTCGATAACTCAAACTTCGATATCTCGAATACCACGGATAACTCGAAGCCTTTATTTTGTCCCGACCGGTTTTCTATATAAACTATATTAGGAAAACTTCGATAACTCAAACTTCTATAATTCGAATACCCCCGATAACTCGAAGTAAAAATTTGGTCTGTAGTTTAAAAATCTATTAAAATTAACTTCAAAAACTCGAATTTTTGCAAACAATGTATGATCAATGTCAATGGCTCGTTTAATAAAACTGTCATGTGCTACTTTTGAATTTTTATGAAATAATACATTCAAAAGTAGCACATGACAATTGTCATGTGCTACTTTTGAATGCATTATTTCATAAAAATTCAAAAGTAGCACATGACAAAACGATCAGAGAGATCACATATCGGTAATTTGGCTACCGTTATAGTAGAGCAAATAACCGAGTAGTTCTTGTTATTAGTATCAATTAACGGATTAATATCCAGTACCGTCACGGACAATTAAGCCTAACAGGTACGCTAATCCTCTACTGTAATAAAAGAAGCCAAGTTCTCCAAGCTTAATTAAAACGACTAACCCCGTTGTACTCACGACTGCATTAAAATCTTAAATTACTTATTGCACTGCTTTATAATTTCATTAAGTTTCTGTTCGTATTTTCTAACGAATGTAAAAAATAAGCATTTTGATAAACATGTACATATATCAGATTTCCGATTTCGTTGTTCGTATATACATGTATCGTGATTTTATAAGAAAATAACACGTTTCGCACGCTTTTACCGTCAATATCAATTCTTTAATAAATTATTTATTATATTTTCTTTAAAAATTATCTTTTTAATTTTTTATTCACATTCGAGTACAGGTAACTGTTTAAAACATCAAGATTTTGTAGTGGAAATCATATATTAAGGTGACACCATTCTTAGACATCATCCTTCAACTTCGATAACTCGAACACCCCGATAACTCGAAGTCCCCAGCGAAGTCCCGAGCACTTCGAGTTATCGAAGTTCTACTGTATTTTTATTTTGGCCTTATTTAATTATTAATAAATGCCGCCTTCTAATATATACCGCAAGGCTACATGCAAACATAGTGTTTTTCTTATTTATTTAGTTTACTAATATATAACATTAGACCCTAAGATTACGCGATATCACTAAGTTATCTATTTATATGCTGCTTCTTAATTGTATAAAGTTCTGGTCATGGGAACAAGCTTTACTATAACGTGTTAACTTTGAAACGAATGCATAAAAAGCTTAAAAGGCAGTTATATTGCTAAATATAAATAGAAAGTTTACCATATATATATATGTATGGCCAAACGAATTTGCACAATCGTGAGCGATGTTAAAATCAGAGATACCCGTCTATCTGAATTGAAATCATATCTTCTGAAACAAAATTACCCAATAAAGTTAATAGAAGATGGAATAAGAAAAAACAAAGCATTGGATATAACTCAGCTCCGCATTCAACAACCTAAACCAAACAGGGATGCAATGATTCCACTAGTAACAACACATAATCCGAATATAACCAACGCATTTAGTGTAATAAAAAAAATTTATCCCGGTTTTACATTATAGCGAAAAACTGAAGAATCTCTTTCCAGAGAAAGATTTTATTCATAGTCGCCGACAACCAAAAAATTTTAAAAAGCACCTAACTTGCGCTAAATTTATATCGGAGAATTCACAGACTTTCGAAGTTAAAGCATGCGGTGATCCAAGATGTGGAACATGTGATCTCATACAAAGCGGAAATGAACTGATTTTCAATTGTGGTAAAACTTTTAAAATCAAAACAAATATGAATTGCAAAACAGCAAACTTAATTGACTGCATTACATGCATCAGCTGTGGGGAACATTATATCGGACAGACTGGCAATAATCTAAATGAACGTGTCCGTGTTCACAAACAACAGATCCGACACCCGGAATTACGCCAAATTCCTCTAAGTGAACATTTAGATATTTGTTCAAATGGTAACTTTGAAATAATGCCATTTTACAAATGCCAATCTAACAATGAGGAATTGAGACTTGCTAAAGAAGCTTTATTTTTGAGAGCTTTCAAACCTAGGTTAAATCAGACATTGCATATTACGTCATAAACAATTAACACGAGGGATAACTATGACGTCATAAACAACCCATAGTTACCAAACATTCTTGAAAAGTCCTTTGAAGGATGAAAACGTTAGAATTAAAACAGTTTACTTTTCTTGGGAATTACTTTATTTTCTGTATTTTCTGATAAATATATATATAAAAGTGTTAATAAAAACATTGCGATGGTAGAAATTATGTCGCATCTGGCCTTAGTAAAATGTTGTTATTTCATTATTTACCGACAACGACGTAGAAAATCCCTATGTACACGACTCTGTCATGTAAAGTTATAAATTATAAATATCGTCTGCTGCAAATACTGTTTACATTTTGATGTAAAACAAGTAATGGAGGAGAAAAGAGAGGAACTGTCCATAACTTTTAGAAAGGTCGCAGTGTAGCTTTACCGAAAAGGAGAAAAAATTATTACGGAGAACAAATCCCTGCCATCTGTATACCGTGCGATTAGAAAATTTTAAACTCGGCATGTATGGACAGTCGCTGTAGATCAGGCCTACAACGACAAAAAATATAACATTTAGCAAAATTTTCAGCCGTGTTAATATTTGAAATTTATTTAAAACTAAGGTTCGCTCCCTCCTGCAAGGAATTCCTCAGCTGGATTTGGATTCATATAATTTTTTAACTTAAGATTAATTAATTTTCAACATGTTGGTTACTGTTTTCTGTCTTTCAAACCTTTCGGCCCCTAGTGTCACTGATTAAGAATGATTTTCCGAAATGTGCACATATGCCACAATAAAATTTAACAGGTATTTGTGTTATATATTTACAAAGTGTAAAGGTAAGTTAAATGTAGATCGCTTTTCACCTTTAGGTGAAATTAAGGCTAAATTCAATGAAAACAGGAATGTTAAATTTTCTAAGACAACCGTAAAATATCGATTGAAAGAACATAGATTTTCCAGAGGTATTTATAGGAAGAAAGTAACAGTAAGAAATGTGACCAGGAAAAACCGGTTGTCGTGGTATCGGAAAAAATGGTGGACTGTTAGCTTTCAGTGAAGTGAAGTTTTTTTAGCGATGGGGGCCAGATATGCTTAATCAACACTTACGTTTTCCTACTGTAGCTTCAAATGTCGCCTGCCTTGGTTGTCATGATATTAGTCCAATTATGCACAGAACGTAAAGAATCAGTAGTATCTTTTATTTCTAACTCACTATACTGGAATAGATGGCACTCACATATTCTCCTTATTTGGTATGAAGAAACAAAAATCACCTACATGATTACCTTGTCTGTATGTGAAGTCGTATGATTTCCCGACAGTTTTCTCTCCAAATTCCACGAGGTTCTGCATAAATTCCGCTACATTCAAATAAAGTAACAAATAGCAAGCAAAATTAAACCGTCTTACAAAAAAAAAAAAAATTGTTGGCATCTTCAGTATATTTTGTTTGCATTACATAAAGTATTTTACAAAAATAAACAGAATAAGTGATTAACAATTGAATGACCTGTTTTTTACGTTCTTTCAATTAATAATAAGAAATGTTGATTTAAATTGAAATTTTGCTATTTATCGGAGATAAAGTATAAGAAATGGATATTCAAGTGATTTTAAAAATATCTTAGAGTTTACTTTTAAATGAAACCAGATATAGAAAAGACTTTATCTATTAAAGTAATGGATTTAAGAACAGGATTTATTTTTGCTTCAATTCTTTTTCTATCAGCGATGATTATGTGGAAATCAATGTCTTATGAACAGTCACCTTGGTGGCTAAAACAATTTAATATACCAAGGCATCACAAGAGATAATTCTCAGAAAGGAAATGTTTTATAATTTGTATTGAATTCCAAAACTTCACAAAAATAGATACAAGAAAAGATATATTCCAGGTTCCTCTAAAAGTACTACTTAATCATTATCAGTAATTCTTACAAAAATTTTGACAGTCGCCAAAAATGACCCTCAGACGTATTCAGAAAAAAAAATCTATTCTAAAAAAACGCTAAACGATAAATTTCTAGTGCTCAACAAGGATTCGTATTTTGTAAAACACCATACAGACTGCAAACAAAAATATACTAAAGATACCATTTAAATGTTTGTGTTCTTTATAGACAACGTATTTATTGTATTTGGCATTATAATTTTCCAACAAACAACCGGTATACAAATGGACACAAATTGCGTATCTTTGCTTGGTGATTTGTATCTTTATTGATAGTAAACAAAGTTTTTAAAACAACCTTGTCTGATGAGAAGACAGTCGCAAAATACTTCCGAAGCAAAACATTTAACTCTGCATAAAGATAAATAGATAAGGATATGCCTCTGAATAATTCTAAATTTGGAGAATATGTGAATGCCATCAATCCAAGTGAGCTTGAAATATTTCTTTATGTTCTGCCTGATATTTATATATTTAAATCTCAACCATGACATCCGCGAAAGGATACATCTGGAGCTATACGACTAACGTGATAACTTAAACTATTGCCAACCTTCTGTTTTTCTGAAGTATTATCCCTGCATGTGGTGTATAAGTTTCATAGTAAATACGGTAGAACTTGTTTTTCACTACGAAAACTTTCTGCAATGGAGCAATTTGCTTACAATTGAATTAAATCAAAGATATTGCAATACTTGGCTAATCAAGGCCCTAAAATTATTGACCATCATCACAACGATGTTGAGAAGTATGAAGTCACTTTATCCAAACTAATATTGCATTTATTTAACTTACCATAGTTCAATATTTTTTCCATTCTCAAAATTTAATTTTGCACTATCCTTTGATTGCAAAGCACTGAATCCTTATTCATTATGCCAGGAGGAAGTTTTACGTGGAGGGACAAATGATTTATATAACCATAAGGAAATGTGATCATGTGACCATTTCCTAATAAGTTCAAATTTTGAATAGTAAATATGCAATATATACATATGTGCAATATATATGTGACTTATTTATCTGACCAGCAACATCAGTTAATTAGATTGTAAATTCAATAAATAGTTATTTGTTAGACAATAATATGCATTTGTGTAATCTTAAACAGAAGTACACTTCTGATATTTAAATTTTTTAATTCAGTTTTGAATAGAAAAAAGACTATTTTGTAAATTTAATTTATTTATAATTGATAATTTTAATTTAGGTTTTTGATTGGAATGAATAAAATACTGGATACACAAATATTTATCAAATGAAATGGAAATATTAACCAAATTCAAAAAAATATTTTGTGATAACCTATCTAATAAGGAGGAGAAAAAAGAACGAATGAATCAAAATAAACTCAATATAGAGATTGCAGAACGTTTTATGAGACAAAAATTGTTAATTAACCTGGGATGGCTTTTACGTCGTATGAGAGAGAGAGAGAGAGAGAGAGAGAGAGAGAGAGAGAGAGAGAGAGAGAGAGAGAGAGAGAGGCTTATGCACCGTCAACTTTTAGGTTTCAGCACTTCTATCAGGGGGGTTATTACAGTGATGATCGATGACACTGTAATGCCCATAAAAAACCATCGACCAGCACACGCAAACTGACAAATATTCTCACACAATTTAAATTTTGGCGTCATAATATTATCTTTGTGATATTTCATTTAGAAAATTCATAAATTTGTAATACAATATTGGAACAAGGGGATTTAAATCTTGGAGAGAGAGAGAGAGAGAGAGAGAGAGAGAGAGAGAGAGAGAGAGAGAGAGAGAGAGAGATCTGTATAATGGGGTACCAAAATATAATGATATATAGATACAGCAGTAGGGAGAGAAAAATGTGTATACATAGCTAATAAGCTATAAATTAATATTTGTGTCAAAAGTGTCTTTAAATTGTTATCAAATTTATATGTATAATACCATCTTTAATACGGCGCGGGACATTTGAGAGAAAGCTAAAAAAATTGCTAGTGGACATTTTAGTGACAACTTTAGTAGACATTAAGTTTTGAAAATTAAAAAGTTGAAAAAAACTCCTAGTGAACATTTTACAACGACTTTAGTAAATATTTGAAAAACCGATTTTACATATGTGTAATCTGTTATAGACATTTAAGCGATTGTTAAATTATATTTACAAATCACGAACCCGAATCTTTCGATGCACATTTTAAACAACAAGTTCTAGCCTGGTTTAGTTTAATCCATCTTCACTGAACTCAATTAAGGTAGATTTTCTATTTAAAAAATTGAAATGATAATGAACGTATGTTGAACATGTTGAAATGAAGGGTAATAATATAGCGTTCACAGTACTGTCGTTTATTTTTACCCTTTTCTTATGTGTTTTTTTTTAAATTTGTATTTTGAACAACAAATTTAAATTCAAAATTAAAACCTTTTAATGACCATATATTTAGGTCTAAAATCATTCATGGACATTCATGGTTAATTTGGTTGTATTTGGGATTTTTAAATTCATTTTCCCCTATTTTGTCATTTACTTGAATTATTTGGATTCCAAATAAAACTGCAGATATATAAAAAGTTTGGAATTAATCATCCATAAATAACATTACATTTCAAGTTATTTCATAAAACAAATCGCTTATTACCGATCTTTACAAGGTACATTACACCTATCATCTTCAGTTCAATCTGTTAATCAATTAATTCTTTATTACTTCTGATACAGAATTAACAAATAATGTAGCTAGATTATTTATTCATTTTTTTAAATTGAGTCTTGTATTATTGCATTTTTTAAAATTTTTAATTATTCATTGACCTAAAGTGTATATTATGTTTCCGAGTAAAATTTTAGTGTAAAAATCAAACCATTAAATGATAAACAGATTTATTTTTTGATATCATTTGATACCATCTTTAAGCCATATTTAAGCCAAATGGTGTAAAGGAGCTTAAAATTTCAGTGCCATTAAGCCGTCTTTAGGCCAGACTTAAAGATGGCAGTGCCTTTATTCATCTTGAAGCCATCTTTTAGCATCTTTTCGCGTAACTTGAAGCATCTTTAATCATATTTAAGCCAAATTGTGTAAAGGAGCTTAAAATTTCAGTGCCATTAAGCCGTTTTTAGGCCAGACTTAAAGATGACAGTGCCTTTATTCATCTTGAAGCCATCTTTGAGCATCTTTTTGCGTATCTTCAAACATCTTTAATCTCGGCTTTAAGGTGCTTAAGGATGCGATTCTGTCTTGTATATGTCAATAGTCAATATGTAACCATTTACATCTCTTTTAAACAGATTATTGTTTGTCATCTTTTGAAGTATAAAACAATAACACTAGAATAGTATTAACTAAATCTTTATTGTGGCAAAAATATGAATTAAAAAGACTTGTTCTGTTCGACACAAATAAACGGTATAACTTTTAATTCTCATTTCTGTTCCAAAAAATATTAAATAAGAAAAATGAAAGCAGAAAAACATAAGTTTATCCTTGTACATTTTGATACAGCAACTTATTAATTATTTAAAAAATTCTAAACTTTAAAGTTTTTTTCAAACATTATTATAATATTAATGAAAAATGTCTTTAAACAAGACAAATAACAATTCAAACAACAAAAAATATTAGTTTGTTAAATATGAGGAAAAATCTGCAACAAAGAAAATAATAATAATGATAATAATAATAAAAATAATAAAAAGTAGAAGAAGAAGAAACTGTGTTATTTATTAGATGAAGTGTAAAATAGCAACAAAATCATTTATTAAATATTTTAATAATTAACATCTCATCCCCAAAAAACTTTTATTGATTACGAAAGCAATGAAAAATGTATTTTCAAAGCACGTAGTTTTTTTTACTTCTTGGTACTTAAAATTCAACAGTGCCTATTGATAAAAAAAATAATAATAAAAAAAAAAAAAAAAAATTAAAAAAAAAAAAAAAAAATAAATAAATAAATAATAAAATGCTTTTAATACCTCGCATCATTATCACGACTATATATCTTACTATAAACATGATTATACAAAGAAGAAATGTACCATTAGAAGGTCAATACTCTTGTTTGAATATTTAATCTCATATGATATTGTTTTTACTTAAAATGAAAGTTAAAAATCAAATTTTTGTGATGTTTTTTTTAACCAATGCAAGTACTCTGAATCAAATCTAATATAAATTTAAAAAACCTAAAATCAAACACCACTGCATTTATTTGGACATATTCAAACCAAACACAAGCAACAAACTACGTTACAGATTTTTTCATATCAAAATTAGTTCAAGAATTTCACAACAAACACACAGATCAAATTTTATTCAAATTTGATCATTATTACAGGGCTATGATCATGAAAAATCAATCAATTAGAGTGCAATTTAACTTTTTTCAAAATTCAATTATATGAGTAATGATTCAGCAACAACGTAACAAATCTAATTGTAAATTTCGACCTTAGGACAATGCAGGCATAGGCTAATAAAGAACCTTAAAAAGTTTACAGCTGTTATCACAATTTTGTTGATAAGTATGAAATCACTGCATTCAAACTTATATTGATATAGTTGACGTACCAGCAATATTTGTTTTTTTAACAGCAAAGTTTTCAAAAGACGAAATGTTAATATTTATAATTTGTCCCGTGTCCCTGACTATTTTTATACTGGGTATAATTGATGATTTGAATATACGCGAACTGTTTCTCTAATTGTTTCGTTAAGCTGCATTTGTGTTTGGCTTTTTAAGAACAAATATAAAATCATAATCATTCTTATAATACTGATAAAATAAACGCCACTCAATAAGGCAACACCATTTTAAATTATTCAAAGATATATTAAAACAACCTCTCAATTCAATACTTGTTTCAAAGTATGAATAAAAGAATATAACATTATAACCTCAATCGTATAAGAATTTTTACTTTTGTAAATCAAAACAAATCCGATAAAATATTGTGTAAGCAATAAATAAAAACACAAACAAACACAAACACACAGACACACATGTTTATTGAATTAAACAATGAAAAATAAACAAAAGAAAATATAAGAAAAGTAAATGCTTTATGTTCTGCTAAGAATAGCGTTAAAATGCAAATTGCATCAATAAAACTTGTTTTAAATGCAATTCAACCGACTTATAGTTGAAATTTAAAAAATATTTATCACAAAATCAAATCATAAAAAAATTCACAGAAAATCATCTCATTTCAAGTAAATGTAGCACAATAGGTTAAGTCTCAATTTTTTATGGCCATATTGATTAAAACATAAAAAATAAAATATACAATTGTTCTACTGATCCATATTTTTATAATAAAAAGTTTTAAATATTCTTATTATTGGTGACTGAGGTACACATTTTCTTGTAACATGAAATTACGTAATCTTTAGTGTTATATGCATTGCTGACATTTTAAATGTACTATACATTGGGTGCAAAATAAAAATAAAAATATAATATAAAAATCTAAAAGACTATTTTTGAATAAAGAATTAAAAATGTATTTGAGGGGCATTAAAATATAACAATACGATCTTATTTTTTCGCAACCCCAATATTAGTTGAAACGAGTTTGAATATTGGCACATAAAATTTCAACATTTTTAACAAGTATAAAAGACATAAATGCTGCAAAAATATTTAATATATAAACTTCAACACAACAGCTCATTGTAAAAAGTAAAAAAAAAATTACAGCTTTACCACCACTTTTTATTCTTCCTGTATAGCTTAGATAATACATTGTATTTATACGCATTTAGGGGGTATAATGACGCTTTTAAAGTGGCATTAAAATGAAACAAAAGAAAAATAAGAAGAAGCTAAACCGATTAGATCACCATTTGTCTAGGTTACATATTGTATATGAAATGAACAGGACAGGCTTTTTCCAAACATATGTAACCATAATGTAAAACAATTAATATTTATGAAACAAAATCAAAAAGTCAAAATGTCCAAACAATTACAGCATTACACACAAATAAAATTTAGGGAAAGCTCTCATTTCCTTCTGGCTCTATTTCTTCTTTAAGGATCTGAAAAATGTTTTCAAAAGTTTATAATAATATAATTTGAGAGTCAATCTCAACATAAACGGTTTACAGGAGCTACTGCATTCCTGTTCCGATTGTATGTAGTCAATCTACAGACTTAATTTAACCACTTCTTTCAAATCTTTGACTAACTTAAACCAGATCTTTAAGAGCACTTTTATAGCAGGAATTTCTTTTTCAGCATTCTGATAGTGCCTTAAAAAGCCATGTGTTAACAGTTCCTCAAGATTCAAACAATTTAGTTTAAAGCATACCTTAAGTTATATTTTGGTTCTTCTTGTTCTATAATTTGTTTTGTTTTAAAAAAATGTGTTGAAAATTTATTTAATTGCGTTAAATTTAACGTGATTTGTAAAATAATTCAAATTGCCTTTTATCGGGTTCATAAAAAATCGTTAAAATGATTTTTTGTCTAATCAAGGTTTTTATAAAAGGAATAAGTATACATGACATTATCTAGTTCATGACTTTTTGGTTTTAACAGTTTATCAAGAAACAGACTAGTTTTTGAACTATCTGCATCAAGTAAGTTGATTTTAAATGAGCTTATGATTTGGAAAAATAAATATTTAACCTCGGTCATCATAAAATAGGGAAACTTACTTTACTCAAAAAGACCAATCTCAATATTAATCATAAAAAAATCAAAATCATGACTTCATTTTAAAATGTTGAAACATGGGTATTTAAGAACTCTCTAATAAAGTTAACTTTATGGGTTAATATTGCATACATACATTTTAAAAATAACTTACAAACGTTGTTGTTGAATCTGTACGATGATTTAAACAAATAAAACTTAAATATGCACTTATGAACGCACAACGTTTATGGTTGATTTGCATTCTTACCATGACTCGATATCAATACATCTTTCAGCAAATATTTTTTGTATTTCCGCCCTATGCTTTTCTTTTCTACTTTTCTTAACCTCTTTCTGTTTCTCTTTATCTGTAAGAAAATAATATATTTATATCCGATGCCGATCCAGAAAATTAAAAATAAATGGTAATTATTACACTTTGTTCTTGTTTTGTTTTATATAATTGTTTTGTTGTGTTGTTTTCGGTTATTAAATGTATTCATCTTCGACGTATATAGGGTCACTGGTGTGGAATGAGTGCACATATGGCACATCACAATTAAACATATTTACTTTAAATATTTTTTTAGCCCGGAGCGGGTACATCTGCTGGTGGGATGAAACTTTCCGAGGATATCCGTTACTTAGAAGGCAGTACTTTGTGCTGTCGGAATATGTACCTTGTGTCAAAACTTTCAGCCATGTTAATTTTTAAAATTCATTTTAAAATAAGGTTTGTTTCTTCATGCAAAACTTTTCTTAACTGGATTTGAGTACATATAATTTTGGAACATTGGATTCTATAATTTTTAAATGTTTTGTCTATCTTTTTCACCTATCAACTTTTTTCGGCCCCTAGTGTCACAGGTGAGGAATGAATTTCCGTAATGTGCACATATGGCACATCAAAATTAAGTTAAATTCTAACTTATTATTTATATCTGTAAATAATTTATTTTTGTTGTTATTTTTGTTTAAATACAGAACAAAAATGTAAATCATTTTACGCAATGTTCTTGGTGTTTTAACTAGTAAAATAGGTAACATTCATTGCAATGAAAAGGAAACTCATCAATCTAGTGAACAGTTTATTTCCCTTTTACGACAGTATAAATTAAAGCAGATCAAATGTCATGCTTACATATTTTAATGGTTAGATATAACTTTCACTTACGCTTATAAATATATAGTTTTTAATAAATTTTTATCCTGGGTTGTTTATCTCTGTATTTGCAGGTAACGCTTGCCCATTTTAATCACTCATCTTTAAACACTCATCTTTAAAGGAACCATTTTGGTTTTTATCTATCTATGTGCAGGTTAAGCTTGCTACATCTCCCTAATTTAATGACTTATCTTTAAAGGAACCAGTATTAATGAACTTTAATCCTATTTGTATCGAAAATTCATGATAGATTTATCATAAAAATTAAACATTTTTGTACAATTATTACTATTGGAATACAACAAATAAAAATATATATCCGGGGAGATAACCTTCGTTAATTTTTAACAATGTCTTGAAAGCAATATAACACAGTGCAGAATTTGATTAATTAATTTATAAGACCATTTTAGTTCAAATTTTTTTGTCAAATGACCTTAAAATTCATTTCACTCAAATTTTAGAAATAACAAATTAATTTCGTTGAGATAAATTACAACTCGTATCGCACCTTCTCTTTAAAAATTATAAACTTAACTGGAAATTAAACTTTTGGAATTCCAAGATGATGTAAAACAGTATTTTAATCAGGTTTGGCATACTTATATAAGAACATTTGTTTAGAGAAAACAAGTGGCATTTTTGAAAGTAGAACGGGACGGGACACTTTTTTTTTCATCTATTGATGTGTTATAAAAAGTTTATTGAAAATTCAATTTACCTGTTACAAGACTAATAATTACAGTCAATACTTATCATGTTGAGTTAAAATAAAATTCTTCAAAGAAAGTCATTCATTAAGTTTTCAAGATAAATACACATACAAACATTCACAAACAAACACAAATACAAACATTTCAATAAAAAAATTTAAGAAACAGAAAACTGAAAAGTAATTAAATAACAGATTCTTTTTATAAACAAAATAATTGTTCGAAAACTTTATAAATACTTTTGTATAATTAATCAAATTGAAATACAGAAAGAAGAGAAAGACAGAAAAGAAGGAAAAAAATATGCTTACACATGGTTTAAATAAACGTAAGTTTGGACCATAAACAGAAAAAAATTAATCAGTGAAAACATTAAAAATTAGTATTATTTCAGTATATTTACCGTATAATAAATAAAAGTTTATTAAAATGAGTACCTGACTTGCAGCAACATCGAACTGAGCAATATTTAAGTATCCAGTAAGGCGGGAACAAATAAGCCAGTATGTTAAATGGAGAGGGAATTCTTGACTGATATTCCGTTACAAGTGTATACCGTTGATATTTCCATAATTTTACGGAATTGGTTTGCACTTCGTCAAAAGTATAGCTTAAATATAAAAATAATTTTTTGTACTATGTGGTAAATACGTCCATGCCTTATCAGGTCAGATATAGTAATCGAATAATTTAAATAACAGTATAGAAATGTGTTACAATATGATGTAAACATGTAATGATGCCAATCATAAATAGAATTTTAAAACTTCAGTTTGTATATGTGATGTCCTTAATTTTATTTTAAGCATTTTTTGAGAAAAAAGAAACTGATATTTTAATTAATTCTTTTAAATATTTTAGATATAAAATAGATTAGAAATTTAAATTATATTAAATCCTGTTTACTTGGTGGAAATTACAAATATATAGAGAGCGAGTAGGTTTTTGTTTATAGCCACATCGGCATTATTGCAGCTATTCGCGGCTAGAAAATATTAAAAATTAAAATATATAAAAACTGAACAGAAGAAAATTAAATAAGATCGCAAAAATCATAAGCTGACAATAGCCAGTTATATCACAGATAAGTTGTTAATAAAAGACTGGATAATATAAATATGTAAATAAAATTGTAAAATCATGGCTGTGGTAACCGAATTTTTTTTTTGCGTTAGCCTTTAAATCCAAGGTGTATATATTGTTGATTCAACATCGATAGATCTCAATTGAATATTTTTTCTCGAGCTCGTGGAAAGGCTGATTTGTAGGCACGACATTTGTATAAATAAAATGACTGAATCTATTTACAAAAAACGAACACTATAATTCACCGTAAGTGCGCACTATAATAAAGCACAATTAAATTAATTACACAACAACTTGTAAAGATAAATCCTTGAAAGCCTTAAGTATAACAAGTAAATTGTCTCGTACTAAAACAGAATAATTGCTAATGTGACTAAACATTTTTCAACCAAATCTATTTTATAACGTTACAATGGTATCCTAGAAAATTGATTATACAAATATTGAAAAAATATGAATAAATATAAATAATCTACACTGAAAAGTGTTGTATACACCAATGTTATCTTAACGAATGAAACAAAGAAATAATAGACCAAAAAGTATATTAAATACTCAAATGGAAACAGACAAATGTTGTATGGCGTTTACCTAATATATAGAAAATGAACGGTTATATTGAATACAGAAGAAATATCCCATGGCTATTAATACAAACATATTTTATCTATAGTATAAATTTCTTATTATCTTACCTGAACTTAGCGATCACAAGGTTTACTAGTAATAAGTTTGAAATAAGGAAGTAAACAGCAGATACAACTGGAACTGACCACTCTTCTTGTGGGCATCTTTCTTGGGATGGATCCAATTCATATATCGTCATGTTGGATATGCAATCCGACAAGTCCTTGCCTGCTCAATAAAAATTTTAGGGATATTACTGGAAAGAAACGGAAAGATGAAAATAGAAAAATTATAGTCATGACGTTTGTCGTTAAGCTTTATGTGTAACTTTTCATGGGTGTTACAATTCAGTCAAAATATAAAGCAGAACATGAAGTATCCGTCGTGTATTTTACTTCAAGCGTATTTGGATAGATGACTACACATGTTTTCTAAATTTGGGATTATTTAAATATAGAACGTCATCTATATATCTGTATGTGTATTTGAATGACTTAGCGTCAGTCTTATCTTCAAATTCTGCAAGGTCAAAAAAATTAATTTTGCAATAACTAAGACCAGAAAAGAAATCAAATCATATATGAAATAAAGACAACACTTAAACAGTAATCATTAAACAAAATACGGTATAGTTAAGCTGTGAATATAATGCTTTTACAGTATTACCCGGATATATTGAAGTTGAGGGGACTAGGGAAAACAGTTCAATATATCCGAAATTCAATATATCATGCTACATACAAAAAGCCATTTCAAAAAATAAATTTTCATTTATTAAACCAAAATACAAAATTTTTTATCAAATTTGATTGGTACAAACACATATTTTAATCAAATTATGTCTTAAAGAATTCGGTTATTTTTAACTGTTTTTCTTTTTTCTACCAGCTTTTGAAAAAAGCTCCTCTAAAATATTTAAAGAATTAAAGAGTTTTCAGTTGAACTTCTGACATTTGTGAACCAATTATATAAACATTTCTCAATTTCATTATAATTTCGAGATCTAAAACGTTTACGTTTTGGTGAAAACTCACTCGATTCATGAGCCTGTAATATTACATCCTTTTGTTTATAAATCATTGTTAAAGTACTCGGTTTTAATCCAAAATATTTTGCCATTTCAGCCTTTGATTTCACTTTTTTGTCCATTTCGTTTATAAGTTCATATTTTGTAATTAACGACGAAGTTTTTCTCTTCTGTGGCGTGGATGCCATGTTGTTATTTAAGATTAAATTAAACAACTAACAAAAAAATATCATATTTTTATTTACCTTGAAAAGTACTCACTATGTACAATATTTATCTTTAATTATGAGTTAAAATAAGTTACTGCGATCCCGTATATGGCCTTAACAGATTGACGGTAACCAGCATGATTTCGGCTAAATTGATCACACTTCGTTCAAAATACCACTTCAATATATCCGGGTAAAAGTAATAGAATTTGATCTTGTGGGGACAAAAATGTGTTATATATATCTGGGAATTCAATATAAGCGAGTTCAATATAAGCGGAATTTTTTTGGTCATAAAAAGAAGGTGTTTTGCAGGGGATTTTTTGTCATTTCAAAATATGCGGGAGATCAATATATGCGAGTTCAATATAATCGGGATATACTGTATATCTAGCTAGACAGAAAGAGTTTTCCAGGCTTCAATTTCGTGGCGGAGGACAAAGTGTTGAACTAAATGTGCAAGTTTTTATAGTTGAGGTGGTGATAAGAGCGTGAAACAATATCTTTGTTTTTGATGATATGCGAATTAAACAACGTCATTTTTAACCTTTTCACATCAGAAGTTTCATAACTTAAGCAGGTTGTAGTCTGTTTCATTATTTTTACGCTTTACTTATTTTTTTTTTTTTTTAAACCTCTTTATCTAAGTTTGAAAGCTTTTACATACATTTTAAATACCCAGCATACGTTTTTTCACGTTTTGCATAAGAAAACTGTCCAGTCAATAATATATCAGAATTTGTACCTTTTATTGCATTGTGCCTTCTCTCTCTCTTTCTAAAGTGTAAAGATATGTTCGGTATCACGTTTAAAAATGACTTTCAAGCTTTACCATACGACTTCGACAAATATATTAACTCGATATATATTCAGAAACTATTTTACATATCCTTAACGAACAGATCACCCTTTTACAAATGGTGTTCTTCCAGACAGTTTGTGTTAGGATAAATAGTCACTTTTGGTGTTAATAAATTTAGATTTATCTTTAAAAGATACAGACTTTTTGATAATCGATCTATCAGTGATTTATATTGACATATTAAATTTAAAGTATAACTATTATATTATTATCATAAGTTGGACCCAATATCGATATTAAAAAGAAAAACTTGCTTTGCCTTTTTTTCCAGTTATCTGAAAAGGTGTTTGATAAGGAGTTTGATTTTTTTTTAAAATGCCTTACTTTTAATTTACATATTAAAACGTTTTATGGATGGTCCATACCTTCTAAATATTCGTTAAAGGTTTCGCCATAGATCTGCCAGTATGGGTAATAAAACACTTTCCAAAAACTCCATGTTTCAAATGACCCTGGTCCAAATATTGCAAGGTGATTTGGAAACAAATTGGCGTGGTAATAGATACCAACACCAACTATTATAATAATCATAACGTATAGGAAGTCAACCAGATCTTTCAACTGCAATAAACACATTAAAATTTGGAGTATGTTTTCATTTTTTATGCTGAAATGATAAAACCTAAAATAATACACTAACGATCACCTTCAATATAAGAAGGCTACACTTGCTGTAATAGCTCATATAACTCTTAAGTCAATTTGTCAAGAATAACAAAAAAGATATATACGAGATAAAAAGTATCGGAAATTTTTCCTGAAACATTAAATATATAAGATTTTGCATTTGAAAATACTTCAACTTTACCAATTAAAAAAAAAGATTACCAGATATAAATGTTCTTTAGAAAAGCATTTAGATATCATACCATCTCTTTGATCATAAGTAGTTGTGTTCCCAGTCGGTGGCTTATGAAGAAAATTTGTAGAAAGCGAAGATACATCACCAACAACGAGAGAGAAAATAGTCTGCGGGCTATATTGTAGTTTCCTGACTGATAAAAATGTCTCACAAATAATGCGATTATCAGTAGAATGTACGACAAAATATCAATCAAATTCCAGAAATCTTTAATGTAATGCCATAACCTCATATACCATCGCCTGTGAGATTTTTCACTTCCGACGAAAAAAATGCCCTGAAAGAAAAACATAAAATTATCGGTGACGATTACCCTTCAGTTTAAAAAAAATTGTAATGAAACAAGACAGACAAATGTTACCATAAAGGAATCAACAGGAATTTAACACGCTTCAAGTAGTAAAAACAATTAAAAACATGATAATTCGCCATTTTACATGCAAAACTTTGAACACTTAACAAACTTTGTCTTCTCTTCTAATCCGACCTTTACGGTAAATATCGGTCCTAATAGCAACAAAAATGTGAGATGATTTTATGAAACTGTAATACTTATACTGTACTGTAGTACTGTCAGAAAATTTACCATTTAGCAAAATTTTCAGCTGCCTTAAATTGTAAAATTTGTTTAAAACTAAGGTTTGTTCCCTCATGCAAAGCATTCCTTAGCTGGATTTGGATTTATATAATTTTGGAACTTTAGATTTATTAATTTCCAACTGTTTGGCTTATGTTTTTTATTATCAAACTTTTCGGTCTTAGTGTCACTGATGAGGAATGAATTTCCGAAATGTGCACATCTGGCACATCAAAATTCAACTGGTATTTTGGTATTTGTGTTATATATATATATATATATATATATATATATATATATATATATATATATATATATATATATATATATATATATATATATGTGTGTGTGTGTGTGTGTGTGTGTGTGTGGACAGAGTTCGCAAGTCCTATAAGGATACGCCCAGTGGTATATAGAGAAAGTGTTGTTTTTATTATTTATGTCTGTCTGACAGTTGTTAAATAATTGGTATTCTACTTTTTTTGACCAAATATGTGTTAATTAAAAAGCTTATCTATTATCTCACCCCAGATAGGCGCTTTACTTCTTCAATCAAATCCCCAAAAGCCCAAAGGTATGTATAGTATTCCCATATTCTTGCTATTATTCTTTGGTAGTTGTCATCATCTATGCTGGTCATAACATACGAGCTATATGACACTAG
This sequence comes from Tegillarca granosa, assembly GCA_029721355.1. Taxonomy (NCBI): domain Eukaryota; kingdom Metazoa; phylum Mollusca; class Bivalvia; order Arcoida; family Arcidae; genus Tegillarca; species Tegillarca granosa. Next base: position 23,938,196 of record CM056597.1, read on the forward strand.
CATTGTAAGAAACATTATCTAAAAAGACATGATGTAATTTACATTCTAAAAGGGTAACAAAATATTATCTGTTAGACTGCCGAATCGATTTGTCAAACAAAATTCCAATAAATACAACCAAGAGCTGGGAATAAATTATAAGACTGATGTTTAATGTTATGCTTTTTTGGAGGTCAAAATGAAATCGACGAAAGGCTACAATTGACGCTATATGACACACGTGATAACATATTTTTTTTCTATTGTCAACTTTCCCTTTTTCGTCTTTAATAAAATTTCTGTTTCTCCTACATATATTGATTTTGTTTTTCAGTTAATACTGTAGGGTAGAGCTTGTCCCTGTCCTTTCTGCAACAAAGTAAACTGCTTAAAAATAAATTGATGTCTTTGGAAATTTACAAGCCCAGCCTGATTAAGACCCTTTAAAAGTTTTATGGCCGTCATAACAAAATTGTTTTTAAATATGAAGTCATTGTTTTCAAATTATACTGGATATTTTTGAAATTCAATAGTTCATTTGTTAAAAGTTCCCGATATTCAAAATTTGATTTTTGCATTTTGCAGTTGTTGCTACTTCCGGTTACCCGGCTTCACTGTCTTGGTCGAAGTTTATGTGTTAAACCGAATAAGCAAGTTTTCAAAGTTTTTACTTTTCTTTTGAAATTGTGATTTTGGCATGGATTGGCTTATTTGTGTTTGATTTATGAATATCTTGTTTTATTTATAAAATGTTAAAGTTTTATCTTCCGTTTTACTTTACCTAAACAAATTTAATTCTGCCACAGCTAAAAACATTCATTTTTTAGGTTTTTATCCTTTACATGCAGACAGGACCATTGTCGGATACAATTATCAATTAATTATAGGGTTCTACTGATAACGTTATAAGATGTCAAAGAAAATACGTTTAACTTAAAAACTATATTTATGATTCATCTATAGCAAATAATGTCATTTTAAGATCGAAACGTTGAAAACAAAATTAAATCTTTGGAAACTTTCACTCAAAGGTAACTTGATCATAAAAGAATTATAAAATATATATTCATGACTCGTATACTGCAAGTGTTTTTACACATATAAAATGTTTAAGAAACAAAATCTGTTTATACTCACATAGTTGATTACATATCTCATTATTGGTGATTTGATGAATTTTGGTTTACCAATGGACTAAAATTGAAAAAAAAATTAAGCTGTAGAAGTAGAAATGCGCATATTAAAATTAATTCATTTATCAAAATATTAATGGTTAAAGGTGAACAAAAATTATCAAAACATCATACTAATATGCTTGTGATTGTTCATAAAATTATCGACTACTTCATCGGATCTTATATCACACACAAATAGAAAAAACGATGCCCTTTTTTGAATATCTAACAAAATAATTGTGTAATTTTGATGTAACATATGTGCACACATTTCGAAAGCCACTCCTTATCAATGACTCTTAATACCGAAAAAGTAAATAGATATACAACATAAACCAATAGTGAACATTATTGATTTCAAACGTTTGAAAATAATATAGATCTAAATCCAGCAAACGAATATTTTTATGAAGGATAAAACCTTAATTCTAAACAGTTGTCAACAATTAAACGGCTACAAAAATTGGATTTTTTTTCGTCAAAGTACTGAATACTGAGCAAAGAATACCTTCGATGAATGTTAATCCACAAAGCAGCGATACTCGCTTAATGGTAGTAAAATACCTTACGAAAAAAACCTGTTTAATTTTGATGTGTCATACATGCACATTTCGTGAGGTCATTCCTCATCAGTGACTCAAGGGACCGGAAAAGGTATAAGATTTAACCAATTAAGCTTACGAAGTTTGGATTTAATAATTTTGAAATGTTTGGCTATTTTATCAAAATTGTCATGTGAAGTAAAACTCCCCGAGCGTATCTTGAACTAAATAGACAGTACTTTGTGTTGTAAGAAAAAGTGCCATGTATCACAAATTTCAGCCTTCTTAATTTCATTTATTATTTTTAATTGTTTGAAGCGGAATGGATTTAGAAATGTTCATATATAGGACATCAAAATTAAACAGGGTTTCGTTAAATATGTATTTAATGATAAAAACCCACCTTTAAAAGTGCCAAGTAGTCAGGAGGCAGTTTATTGTACCATTTACGATTTAAGTATTTTTGACACCCTATGTGTGCAACTATATCATACAGTTTGTTTTCATGAGCAAATTGTATTGGACTGCTAGTGATTCCCCAAATGGTAGACACACTCTTTACGATCTTGGTAGTTGTTTTTGGGTCAAATTCGTACAATTTATCCATCAACATCAAGCATCGCTTTTGAAAAGCCCTTAAATGCGAAAATTACATTATATTTATTTCTTAAACTGAATACATTAGCATCATATGAAAATGTAAATAATACTAAGACAAACAACATAGTGAAGAAAATTCACAAGTATTAAAAATAAATAAATAAATAAATAAATAAATAAATAAATAAATAAAATAAAAAAAATAAATAAAGCATAAAAACAAAATAATTGTTTAGTAATTATGAAAGGTGCAAACTGTAAGGACTGGTATGTTTGTGTTTTATTATTATAAATGTTTTTATATGACAAAGCATTCTTTAACATGGATTTTCTCTTTATCACTGTTCAAAAGCACAAGATTTAAAAGAAATTAAAACAATTGAATAAAAATAAAAAGCTTAAATCTTAAAGTAAAAAAGAGAGAAGAAAAATATTCTGAAAATAAACTTGATGGCAGGTGCCAAAAATATGAAAATTTACTTAGTCCTCATAATTTTAATAATATGAAATAAGGTGTGGGACACCAGTAGCAACTATATGTCCGTAGAGGTAAAGACTAGTGCGTGTGTGTTTATAAAGGAAAAATCATGTAATCTTTTAAGACATTTTTGAAGTAATATATTAAGGTGTCTTACAATCTAAAAAAACAAAGTTAAAACTTTGCAATCTGGCAAAATATGTTATACACGTGAACTTCCATCAAGGAAGTGAGGCCAGGTGCTCCGGAAGGGTAAGCACTTCCTGTCTACCTAGCTACACCCGTCACGTGCAAGTCAATTTTGAGAATGAAAGGAACAAAGAACTATGGTAAGTCAAATATATACAGTATAAGTTGGAATATAGTGACTACATACTTATCAACAATATTGTGATGACGGCCATAAAACCTTTTTAAGGGCCCTGATTAGCCTAGGCTTGCAATATTCTTGTGTCAATTTAATTGTGTAATTTGCTTCGTTGCAGAAAGTCCCAATACTGGGAACAAGCTCTACCGTACCGTATTAACTGTGAAACATATACACCATACGCAGGAGAAGCAGGGATATTACTGCAAAGAAACGGAAAGTTGACAATAGAAAAATTAAAGTCATCACGTTTGTCGTATAACTTCAGATGTAACCTTTCATGGGTGTCTTAATTGAGGTATAAGTCCAAATATGAAGCAGAACATGGAGAATCTGTCGTGTCTTTTATTTCACGCTCACATGGATACATGACATTCACATACTCTCCAAATTTGTGATTATTTAGAGATAGAACGTCATTTATATATCTGTATGTGTAGTTGAAATATTTAGCGACAGCCTTTTCTCTAGATTTGACAAGGATCTGTAAAAATTCTGATTCATATGAATAAAGAAACAAATCAGCAAGCAAAGGTGCACAGTTTGTGCCCATTGGTTTACCGATTGTTTGTTAAAAGATAATATTGCCAAACACAACAAATGTGTTGTCTATCAAAAACCCTAACATTTTGTTGTTGGTATCTTCAGTATATTTTTGTTTGCAGTCTGTATGGTGTTTTTAAAAATAACCAGAATCCCTGTTGAGCACTAGATATTTATATCTTGGTTTACCGTTCTTGTAAAAGAATGAAAAGTGAATGATTTGTTTTAGACGTTCTTTCAATCTAGCATGAGGGATAGTGGTGTAAAGGGTAGAAAAATCAAAAGTTTTTATACTTTTTACAGGAGATAGAGTATTAAAAACAAAATGGTCAAGTAGTTCTTTAGAATTTTTGAGAATCCACATTTGGTTATGCCAGATGTAAAATAGACTTTATCTGAATAAGTCTGAAGGCCATCTTTGACGACTGTCAAAATTTGTGTTAGAATTACTGATAATGATTTAGTAGTACATTTAGAGGAACCTGCTATATATCTTTCCTTGTATGGATTTTTGTGAAGTTTTGGAATCCAATACAAGTAAGGCAGGTCAAGTTCTTCCTGTTTTAAATTGAAACCAAACGACTAAAGGACTCCCCTATGATTGGAAAGAACTTCATCTTCGGTAAAATTAGTTTTGGTATAAGTAGGATTCTCCGATATACTTTCTAAACCAAGCTCCTTAATTAGACATTCAACATAGAATTTTTTTTCAAACTAAAATAATGTTGTTAGAAACTTAATCAGCCGGGACAACAACATACCTGTTATGTATGTCAGTAAGGATTGCAGAAACCTCAGGGTCCTTTAGCACTAAAGAAGGTTTAGTACCCATAGACCCTTTAAAATTTACAATCCTTGACTTGACAAAATTGCTAGTTGTCCTTATCCAGTCGGATAAAATATCAAGATCTACGTCTTCTAATTTAGCCTAACTTCTAGCATACTCTTCAACAGAATCCATAATAATTTTGAAATTCTGTCCCCAGGTAAAAGTTTGAGTCTCCCTGTATTTAGGGTCATTTGAAAGAAGACATCTTAATTTAGTATTCTCAATTATATTGAGATCCAGCTGGTTTATAAATATATGGGGACGCTGAGCAAGAGCAGGTAGGTGGAGTATAGTCATGAAAGTTTAGGCACTGCAAAGATTGTTTATAGTTGAAAATTTTGGATGCAATGGGTTTTTTGTATGAGTAGGAAATTAGAGGTGTCGAGTTATATTTGAAATAAGTTGAAACTTTAGATTGTACTACTTTGTTGAGTAGTATATTAGAAATATAAATAGCATCTATGCCTTTGTTTGCACAATGTAATTTAAGAAATTGGCGACGGTTGTCGTCCTGTATATTGTGTTCCTGAGCAGTTATTAATAATCTTTTAAATGCAATATCCATGATGATAGCGTTAAGTTAAAACTCTGGTGTATCAAAATCTGTAATAGTTTTGTATATGCATTCTTCTTGTAACTGCTTTAGACGAGAAAGTGGTAAAGAATACAGTTTTGTTTGAATATGGTGCAATCCGAGAGTTTTTGGAATGAATGGTAAATGATTAGAAAAACTAACATCATGTATATTGGGTTTGTTGTAACTTCGATGTCCATGACTTCTTCTGTTACGTGTAGTTCTGTTGAACAGGTTTAAAACATTAACATTCTAAGAACCTGGGCTAGAAAGGTTTCCTACTCTATCAATTTTATCACTGCATCCATATGGTGATGCAGTGCCTAGTTCCCTAATCCAATAGTTCTCCCGTTATAATCGGAATGGTGTACTTAAAATAGGACTATTAGTGTGGTGGTATATTTTATCCAAAATTCTAACCTTCATAGACAGCGCGGAATGGTCCGGTTGATTGAAGTGTTGGTAAATAAGTTGGTTACCATAATTATTTATTTCAAACCGGTGATAATTCATTCGTGCATTTAGTTTACCTTTGGTTTCGCCCAGAATATATGAGTCCACATAAATTACACTCTTTTCCATATACAACATTGGAAAATTTACAGTTCAGATCATCGTGGCTACGTAAAGTATTTTTCTGTTGACAATTGCTCTAAATAAAGCAAAGAGATATCTACAAGCGAAATTATATTACATATTTATGTATTCTGTATAAGTTTTTAATAAAAAAAACTCATAACTGTTTTAATTTTCTTTGCAACGTTATTTTATGTTTTGTTATATTAAAGCTAAATTGTTTTTTATTTGTTTAATATACAAGAGATGTTGTATTTTAGAGGAATTTTAAAATAAGAATGGCAGTCATGAGTTATGATCCGACAGTTAAAACCTATTGTTGTAAAAAAAAAAAAAAAAAAAAAAAAAACCCTCCATTAAGTAAACTGTATATTTGTAAAAGCAAATATTTAATGTCTTTTTTATTATTGGAAAAAAACTTTTTGAAAGCTCGGATTTATTTAGGAAAATAAATGTTAACTATTTAAAGAATCCGGGAATTTTTTCGTAATTCAATGACAATAAGAATGTTTCTGTTTTAGGACTTATTTAATATTTTTATTATATTGTTTCTAATTTTTCTTTGTATCATTTAATTTTTATGCCCAAAATTTGCATGTTTCGAACTCTGAAAAATTATTGACGCAAGAATATTGAAAGCCTAGGATAATCAAGGCCCTTCAAAAAATTTATAGCCTTCATCACAATATTGTCGATAAGTATGTAGTCACTGTATCTAAACTTATACTGGATACATTTGACATACCAAAATTGCTTGTCCCTTTCATTTTCAATGTTGTCTTGCACGTGACGGGTGTAGCTAGCTAGACAAGAGATGCTTACCCTTCCAGAGCACCCGGTCTCACATCATTGATGGAAGTTCACGAGTATTGCTAAATTTACCAGCTTTCAAAGTTTTTACTTTGTTTTTGGGATTGTGATATGGACAAGGACCGATATGTTTGTATATTAATTCATTAATTATATATATATCGAGAAATTATTTTGTTTCATTAAATTTTTTTTCAATTTTTTTTCAGTTTTTATCCAAGTATAAAGTTATTTCCTGAAAAAATCGCAATTTTCTTATAAAATTGAATAATAGTTATTCATCAAATTTAAATCGGTTGAAAAGCCTGATGGATTAGAATTTCTATAAATATATAAATAGATTTTTTTAATTAAAAAAAACTTACACAGTTTTTGAATTTACATGGCCAAGTATGGTACAGTTTAAAATTGTTTATTATTATTTTCTTCTTTTTTTTTTTAAAAAAAAAGCGAAAGTAGACAAAACGTTGAATGAATAATTATATGTCAATAAAGAATAAGAGATCAAAAACTGAGTAAAGATATCAAAAAAATTTAAACTGCTAATTGCTTTTGAATTACATCTATCAATACATAAAATGTATGCTTACTCTGAATGGTTAGCCAGTTCTTCGGATAGCTGAATCTCCTTTGCATCACTAGCTTCTTCTGAAAGGTGTTTCAACAGAACAGCACAACAAATCCCAGCTACTGCAAGTTTTAAATGATGCGAATATTAGAAACAAGTAGCACAGACGTTTTGGTGAATAAAAACTATTTTGAAATTTAAAATATTTTTTCAGATACATTTGATTTGAAGCTTTAAAAGAACATTTATTTGCTAAAAGATTTTAATCTTAATGTTTTTAACAAACTAGGTATTTTTAAAGCAACTGGCATATTAGCAGTTGAGATAGAGAATCTCTTTATGAAGGCAAAATCAAACTGACGCGAACAGGTAATGATAACTTTACAATAGCCTTAATCTCTACAATACAAACGCAAAGGGATTCCTTATTTTTATAGACCATAGGAAAGTTAATTTTTAATGATAGATTTATATTTATCTTATACCGTCAACATATAAAAGCATTTGTTTGATTTAAAACAAAAACAAATTATAAACAGGTTCGTCTTAAATAATTTTTAAAGCTTCATGATACATATAACTTTTTTAGCATTGATGTTGTTTTATTTCTCTGCAAAAAAAATAGTGATTAAGACAGTACTTGCTGTTTCAGAATTGTAAAAAAGGAAAGGCAATTGCTATTGCTAAGCTCCTGTGTCTGCTACATCTATTAAATTGTCACTTTAAGGTGAAACTATACAAAACGTCATTGCTAATAATATAATAATGGGAAATGTTGACAAAAATGGCCTCAAAAGTAGTTTCAAAAGCGACTTTATATAGATGATTATGTGGCAGAATCGATACGAAATTAGACTTAAGAGTTTAAAATACAGCAATGATGTTTTTAACAAAATTTTAACACATCCATTGGTTAATTATTTATATGTAGCGTCAACTTTTCATACTAATATAATTCTGTATGAAATTAAAAAAAAGCAATTTGATAGAAATAAACATGCAATGAAACGCATATTTCACTACTTAGAAATTGATTCTTTAAATCTTCCATATGGCCAAGAACTCAAATTAGAAGAGTGGAGTAGAGTGGAGTTATGGTGTTTTACGCCCCAGTCAAGAACCTTTCACTTATTTCGAGGCGGTCAGTTCTGGGATGGTGGAGGAAACCGGAGTGCCCGGAGAAAACCGACATCCTTCGGCAAGCGAACTGACAAACTTTCTCACACTAGGATGTGGCCCGAGTAGCATTCGAAACTAGGCGGTGGAAGGCACTGTGATCCGTAAGCGGGCGCTTTACACCACTCGGCTACCGAGGCCCCCATCAAATTAGAAGAAACACGATAGACACTAAATCAGAGAAAAATGGACAAATTTTAAATGACTTACATAATTGATTGTCAATTTTCTGCCAAATTATTTCTGCTATTCTTGGTCTGTTTGCAAAAATAGACCACAATAACAAGTCTTCTAAAGAACGACGTTTTTCATCTAACAAAAGTATACGTTAATGAGAATAATATAAACATAATGTAAAAATGCAATACATCTAGTTTAGATGAAAAATGGTGGAATTATTGCAGTCCTTGAAAAGAACACATCATAATTCGAAAGAAAGCATTGTAATATATAAAACAAATACCCGTACAATTTTTAGGTGCCATATGTACACTTTTAGGAACATCAACCCTCATCAGTGAAACCAGGGGCCGAAAAGTTTGATAGATAAAAAGGAAAAGCCAAATAGTTGAAAATTAATGTATCTAAAGTTCCAAAACTATATGAGTCCAAATCTAGTTAAGGAATGCTTTGAATGAGGGAACAGACCTGTTGTTACTTTACATGACGAAATCTGAAAGGCTTGTCTTAAGCCTCTCTTTAAGCCCCTTAAAGTACTAAATTTTAAAATTGTTTCTTTGTCGATAGCAAAATAATTATATTTTCTGATAATAAATAAATGTAACAAATTATAACCAAACATAATTGATTTTAAATTTTTAAGTGATCAACTCATAACGAATTCGTAAACATACCGTGGATATTTGGTATAATATTCTTTTCAAAACATGACTTTTTACAAAAAAATCAAATGAATTTTTTATAAGCTGTTGATTTAGATCTTTCAAATATTTGTTTTTCGTCTGATTTAGAAAATGGTATTTTTAAATGTAATTGCACACCGTATTATCCCTTTAACTACCTTGTTTTCTAAAACTTAGATTCATTAGCTGATCATGAGTTTTTTTTTTAGAAAACATTGTCTCATCATTCATGATAAAAAGCATAATCAACCAAAATTACTACAGGTATTAATTTTAAATAGCTTAAAACAGAAGACAATTTATGCAGAGAATAACGTTATTGTCAAAGAACGGAATTCAATATTTTTAATATGATAATTGAAGACATACTTATCTATCTACCGATAAAAAAATAAATAAATAAATAAAAAAAAAAAAAAAAAAAAAGAAAAAAAAAAAAAAAAAAAAAAAAAAAAAAAAAAAAAAAAAAAAAAAAAAAACCATGCAAGGTTATATGATTTGCAAATAATTAAACTTGGAATGGTTTTATTAATGTATTCCTCTTCATTTTACCAAAAATAGGCATCAATTACTAAAAAAAAAACCACAAACAAACTTGTCCAAGTTTAAATTTAATTTATTTGCATGTATTTTTTAATTTAACCATGTTATGTAAATTTTGTTTTATGTATGATGACTTTATGGAATAATTTTTTTTCAAATTATTGAATTTTATCTTCGACCTATATTCAATCTACCATTATTTATTGTCAAAGGTGACTGTATTTTCTTTATTTCTTTTTTAAATTCCATCCATTTTTTTTATATTTTATGTGATTTGCATAAAAATGTTATCAAAAACAATTTGAATTAGTTTAAAATCACCTGGGTAATGGTCCTTACCATTAATAACCGTAATGGTAATTACATTTAGGGGATACCTTAAAACGAATGCAAGGGCTACAGATGACGTTGCTTGCTAATAAACAGTCCCTGCACATTGTCAAAAGCGTACTGCAAACTTTATAGTTTCTGCCACTTCACCTATAGCTGAAGATGTCTCGATTTAAGTGCAATATTTTTATTAGTTTACTAGAACGTTACTTATTGATCCATGAATCAATAATTTTAATCAAAGAATACCCGAGATAGGTTTTTTTTACCTTTTTTGTTGTGAACTTTTGATTTCTTTATACAACAACCACACAAGTCCTTTTCCTTAACTGTAACAAAAAATATTAATGTTTAACTCAATTAAAACGATTTCGGTCGATGGCTTAAAATTATTTCATAAGGATTGCTTTGAATTCACTTTATAATCAAGAATTAAGATTAAAAAGTTGAAATGTAATATGCCGTACTGATAGATCGGAGTTTGCCAGTTTATAAATATGTAATGGCTATAATAAAACACTTATTTTTTTAAATTTCACCTTTGTTGAAGAATTCCCGGGTATCCTCATTGTATATGAAGGGCCTTATAACTCGTTCGACACTGTTGGTCATATTAAAACGAAAATAATTTTTTAATTTGCGTTATCGAAAAATCTTTTGTTCTCTATAAAGAAAAGTGGTTTCAGAAGAGATTGTTTGAAATAATAAATGACATCTGTATTTTTCTTGAATATGAAAACTTTGAAAGACTCTTAATCTAATATTGAAGGTCATAAACGGGATGGATAAACATATATATGTAAAATAAAACACAAACATACAGTATTATTAAGTCAACAATTTAATTTGTAAAAAGTTCGCTTTGTTGTACAAAATATCCGTAGTGGTAACAGGCTCTAATATACTGTATCAACTGTGAAACATATTATTAGTTTTATTTTTTTATTTGTATATCTTTTATTTAGCTTATCATAATTTTTTCAGCTTGAAATCCGATATTGAAAATTATATGCGAAACCAGTTTTAAATATTTGCCTAAAGATCGATATGTGTATTTAACAATTTCAATTCATTCACTCGACATTTAACATCTTCTGTTTCTCAGAGAATGTGTCTAAAGAGATTTTTATCATAAAAGTGGCGTTGACTTGAACTTAGAAAACAGTTTGTTTTTTACTTACATGTCTGTCTCAAATAATTATTTAACAAACAGTATTGAACATAACTTTAAATATAATAGCGTTGTTGTAAAAGTCAATAAACCCACGAATGGTAAATGCAAGTTATTTTAAAAAAGAGTGTGTTGATAAGACTTTTTAAACAATGTATTGTACAAAGGTAAAAAAGAATAGTTTTTTGTTTTTTAAAAAAAATACAGTCGTTATTTAAGGGCCTTGATTGAGGTATCAAATGGAGGAAAGAGACACTTTCTTTGGGCGACAAAAGATAACCAATACATTAAATAAAGGATATACATCTACAACAAGTAAAACACTGCGAAATTAATATGACCAAAATGTTTCAAGTGCTGGCTAATAAAACGTTTTATTAATTGACAATAAAGTTAAAGCAAAATAAAGTACCAAATCTTGCATTTCATTGTAATTTAACAATAGTTACATACGTTTATAATATCCAAGCATTTCCCTACATAACTCCGTCGCGTTTTCCGATACCTTATCATTACGAAGCACCTTATCTGCTTTGTCGGTATTTTCTTGCTGAAAGGAAAAGACAATAGGATCAGCTTTAAAGTTCAGTAACTACTTCAATCAGCTCTCGTTAAAAGGAACTTTCTCATTTCGAATCGAGAGAAGTTATAGATGCAATAACATTTGTACGATTTGAGTGAAATCAAAACAACTTTTATGAAAAAAAAATAAATAAAAAAATTGATTAATTCTTACCTTATGCAAAGGGTAAATTTAACCTAATTACATTTTAAAGCTGCATTAATTTTGTTTTTGTTTTTTTTTTTTTTTTGATTTTCTAAAAAATATTTTTAAAAAAAAGATATCCTCTAACCACAATCTGTGAAATTCATTTTCTAAAATTTCATTTCTTTCAGCTGTAAATAAACTGAATCCTGACCGGTTGGTCAATGTTTAACGATGGTAATTATGAGCTTGGAGCATGCGCACGGATGTACGGGAAAACCCATGAATCGAAGGTGAAACGTGACAAATTGCATTTATTGTCCTAAATCAATATCCAGATGTATTTGAAATGGTTTATTTATCACTAAATAAGTCAAAAATGACAAATTCAACGAAGTTGTTGTGTTATAGTGTTATTTATCCCTTACAAAGTCGCAAATGGCAAATTTAATGAAATTCTGTGTTTAATTTTTCGTATTTCACCGTTTTGAAAGTTGTTTTTAAATGACCCTTGTTTTGATGACGTAACCATATTCTAATATTAGATCCCAAATGCTGCATATCGCTGGGTAATTACTGTAATTTCTGTATTTATTCGAGCTTTTATCGTTGAACCAAATGTAACGTTGTTCATTAGGAACATCATTCATTAGATAAGCACCGTTTTATTTTTTTTCTTTGAAAAACTTAATACAGCTTTAATTAAAGAGATAAAAAAAGTTTCTAAGAAAGAAAAAGCTGGTAGAACGTACCAAAAAAATATGGACAATGGAATCGATATGTAAATTTGTTTAGTGAAATAAAAATAACTAATGATCAGTTTTATTTTCACTCAAATTTTAATTGTTATAGGAACATAAATACTTTGATTTTTTTGGAAAAAAATTTCACTGAGACTAATGAAATCCTATCAGATATCAAAAGTTAATTTGAATATAACATGCTGTATGATCCCCCCCTCTCTCTCTCTCATTATTGTTTGAATTGATAATATTTTTGCCGACATGTTTAAGCCCAAGTTTTACTAACAATTTTGCATTTTTTTGGTGAGTTAGATATATCTGAAGTGAATGAAATTAGATATATAAACCAAAGAATTGGTTAACTGCCATTTAGCTAAATAATTTTTACAATTTGTTATATGCAAGTATCACTGCATTTCAAAAGCAGATTAGCGCTTCCTTCTCACAAAATACTCATAGGATCAAGGGAAAAGACCTTTAATATATCATTATCATTTTTCATACCAAATATCTTTCCTTTTGTATGAAGTTACAAGTGCAGTCAGCTTATCAAATATGGTTGAATGTGATTGCAACAAATTGTGTATCATTACAACGTTTATATAATAAACAGAGTGACACTTACCTTCATTATCCACTCCATATGCAAACAATCCTTGACAGAACTGCATGACTCACATTTAACAGTCTGAAATATATAAGTAAATAAAGTAAAATCATACATATTTAGTGTATCTATGAATCATTTTACAATGGTATATATTACAAGACTTTCGTAGACATGTTATAAATCAACGTACGGATAGCGGCCATCAGTCATACCTCTAGAACCGCTTCACACAGCCCTTCGGTATATTTCTTAAGTTAAGATTTTCGCATATTAATAAGCGAATATTCGATACAATATGGCGGTGAGTAAGTGAGTGAAAGAATTATTGTTTTGAGCCGCATCAGAAATTTTGCAGCTATTAGAGGCTAGAAAAATGTAAAAATATACAATAGTATCAATAAAATTCTAAATAAATGGAAATCTATTTGTATATTAAAATAATTACAGAGAAGTAAAGTAATAAAAACAAGTAATATCACAGACAAATTATATATAAAATACTAGAAAATAAATAGTTAGACAATTAAATTGTACCAAATAAATTTATTTCCCGAAGGAAGTTTAAAATTATATGATCATGGACATTAGTAAAATGATCTTTCATCGATGATGCTCAATAAAAAGTATCCGTTGTATTTGCAAAGTCAACACAATCCAGCAAAATGTGCTGAATACATTGTTGATTTTGACAAGGGGCACATTTTGGAATTTTGGAATTTGTTCACCCTTTAAAATAAACAAGTGTGTGAAATAACAATGACCGATTCTATAGCGTCAGAGAACAATGCTATCACGCCTACTGTACTGGGATAAAGGTTTAATCCCAGACAGGGCTAAACTGAATGAAGAACTGAATGGAGCTTATTGTGTTCTTAGCTATACCAATGACTTGACCATTGATTATTGATATAATTGTATATCAATGGTTTTGAATCAGTATGTTACAATTAGTCATTGGCTTGGATAATGCCGCATTAGCAACAAAATTGACTTAACTGTGGCCATTTATACCATCATTGCTAGGCAACCAACAATAATTAAAAATTTTATTAAAAATTAATTCATTCTAAAATTTGAAATTAATTTAAAACTAAGGTTTGTTCCCTCATGCACAGCATTCCTTAGCTGGATTTGGATTTATATAATTTTGGCACAGCAAAATTTAACAGGTAATATGTGTTATATAAACAGATGTCAGACAATATACAAGATATTTCAATTTTGATGAGGTACGAATACGAGTGATTTAATTTATCACAAGGACCAATTTCTTATTAAACAATACAAGTCAATATGCTACAAGTTCAAATATCGTAATGTGGTAAGGAAACAAGTAAGTCAATATAACGCAAGTTCAATAGTAAACCTCACAATACTAATGAGTCAAAAGCTTTAATTTTATATTTTGGATTTTAATTCAAACAAGGATCGTTACATTTGTGTTAAACAAACTCATAAGTGTTGTTTAGTGTGCAAAAACCTAATTTTAAAAGTTTTGGTTGTATTTCAATGAATAGTCTGTAACAGTGTCTTAAAATTAACTTATTAAAACACACACACACACACACACACACACACACACACACACACACACACAGATCATTATCGTTAAGATTTTTTTCTATATGTTTGACCGGAATTTTCGTTGATTGCTTCAGTGTGTTCTTTATAATGCTGAAGATTTCCTAACTTCGGAATAAACAAACATCTCAAATATCATTGAGTTTTAGTATATAAAGTTTAGTTTTAAAAGTTTATAAATTTTATGAATTCAGAAACTTTTTGTACATCATTCATGATCATAAATACAATATCCGTGCAACTGAGCAGTGAATGTGTTTGATTGACTATTCACCACAATTGTCTATAGAAGCATTTTAAAAATATTTCTTGCATCATTACATTGCAGACTGTTATTTTAATAATGTTACATATAAAAATATGTAAACTTTCTCATTTTAAAATTCATATCTAGTATATGAAATAAATAAAAGAGTTTCTTTAATATTCCTTACCTTAAAGATAATAAAAGATTAATGTTCAAACATGTACATGAATTAAGGTCACTAATCTGTACTTGTCTTGGTAAGTGGCATGTAGTTACGTGTTATCTAAAAATGATTTTAGTTAAAAAATAAGGTTAAATTTTAAAAAGTAAAATACTTACAGTTTCATATAACTCTCCCAATTGTGTTTCTTTTATCATTCTACCATCATCAAGTAAAACTTGAGTATAGTCAATTCTATTTGCTTTAAGTGCTTCCAGCAACAGTTCCCGGTACTAAGAAAATAAAGAAAAAAAGACAAAACGATGTACCTCCTGTCTAGTTAGCTACACCCGTCACGTGCAAGTCAATTTTTGAGAATGAGGGGAACAAAGACCTATGGTAAGTCAAATATATCCAATTTAGGTAGCTACATACTCATCAACAATGTCGTGATGACGGCCATAAAACTTTGAAGGGCCTTGATAAGCCTGGGCTTGCAATATCCTTGTGTCAATGTAATTGTAAGTAATATGCTTCGTTGCAGAAAGTCCCCATAGTTGAACAAGCTCTACCGTATCGTATTAACTGCGAAACATATACACCATACGCAGGATAAGCAGATATATTACTGCAAAGAAACGGAATGTTGACAATAAAAAAATTAAGTCATCACGATTGTCGTATAGCTTCAGATGTAACCTTTCGTGGGTGTCATAATTGAGGTATAAGTCCGTATTATGCAGCAGAACATGAAGAATCCGTCGTGTACTTTATTTCAAGCTCACTTGGTAGACGACATTCACATATTCTCCAAATTTGTGATTATTTAGAGATAGAACGTCATCTATATATCTGTTTGTTTAGTTGAATGATTTAGCGACAGTCTTTTCTCAAGATTTGACAAGGCTCTGTAAAACAATTGATTCATATAAAGAAAAAAAAAACAGCAAGCAAAGGTGCACAGTTTGTGCCCATTGGTATACCGATTGTTTTTTGAAAGATAATATTGCCAAACACAACAAATATGTTGTCTTTCGAAAACTCTAACATTTTGTTGATAGTATCTTTATTAATATTTTTGTTTGCATTTTCTGGCAGCACAAAGTACTATCTATTGAGCTTAGGATATCTTTGACAATACCCAGTAAATATATTACAAATTACCCGTTTATTTTTGATGTCCCACATGTGCACATTTCAGAAAAAAACATTCCTCAGCAGAATACTTCTGCTTTTAAAGGAGGAAACTAAAATCCTGTAAAGAAAACTTGTTTTCCCGACTGTCTTTCTTGTTTTACTTCTATTTAATCCTAAACACACGTGACAATAGGTAATTGTATGACCAGGATTATTAAAAACAAAAAGCTAGTTTTCGGGGTTTTTTATGACCAATGAAACAAGAAAACTATCACAAAATCACTCCTAATACATCAAATGTTCATGTTGATTCGTTAATACTTATCTGACAATCCTTTCAACCAACATTTAGATCTGTAACACTACGCTACAATTTTTTGTTGTAGGGTAAAATTCATTATCTGTAGTAACATTATATACCTTCTCACTAGTATATGTGTTATATATCGAAAGTAATAACAGGTGTTTGATAACAGTTTTTATTTTGTTTTATAAATAAGGTGCATCAAGAATCTAAAGGGACTCTGTGCGAACACTTACATGAAAAAGTATTAATGTAGAGATTAATGTAGATTTGAATAAGATAATAAACACAACGTGGAAGATGTAGTAGCCTATTATTAGTATTGTTATTATTATTACATGTAACACGGCATAGTGTTACACAAGAGATTTTATGGTGCCGTGACCAGGATTATGGGCACTGTCCCATAAACGGTAACAGTTGAACAATGACATCGGTCTGTTATAGAATGACATTTAATGTGGAATCTATTACTAGTACTTTGGTCAAATGGTTGCTGTTTCATTGATCGAAAAAAGTAACAAGTTTCTGTTTTGATGATCACAAAGGTATCAAGCAAATAAACACTGGAAGAATGGCATAATTATAAAAAAGAAAACAAATTAATTAAACATATGGAAAACAATTAACTACGGAAACATATGGAAAACAATTATTTAAGGAAACATATGGAAAATAATTACCGGGAACAATTAACTAAGAAAATCAATCCAGTAGCGGCAAAGAAAATTAAACGTATTGAGTGGATAATAAGGTTCTTCTTTATTAACTAGGTAAGTAACAGTTAATTTTATCCTTCTCATAAACAATGACTAAGAAACTACAGGCAACTTTTCAACATTTGGCTAAACAAATGCATAATGTTTCATTAGCTGTAATTCACAAGGTGTTTCTCTTCTTGTTCCACATTTTGAGGGAAATCCAAAAGAATTTGAAAATTGGATTAAATCGATAGAAAAATATTCGGTTATAACGAATTTGGCTGGGGATAAAAAAATAATTGCTTATCAGTCAAGTAAGGGTCCAGTAAGTGATTTTATCCATCGCTTGTTCCAAGAACATGTCCATAATACTTGGCAAGATTTAAAAACAGAACTGACATCAAGTTTTGCCGAAAATACAGACAGTCAGCATGCTTTCATGTTATTAAGGAAAGTTAAACAGAAAGATGGAGAGTCTGTTCAATTATATGCAGAACGGTTATTGTGGTTGCCGGAGGAGGCTTTTTCAGGTAATGTCGGAAATGGTGGAGCTATCGAAAAACAGTTAATTAATTTTTTTATTGATGGTGTGAGCTTTGATTATCTGAAGCTCAAAATTATGAGAGATAATCCAACAACATTTGCGGGGACTGTAAATAACTCAATGACGGAACAAAATTTAAGGCAACGCTTCAATTTAAGAACCACAAATCACTTTCAAAAAAAAACCCTGTCCCTATGGAAATTGACCATAATAGAAGTTATAAATTTTGTCAAAATTGTAAAAAAAACCCGGCCATTTAACTAGGCAATGCAGAAATAAAAGGAGAGATGTTTCTGAAATTCATGAGCCTAAATCAAGTGTTATTTGTTGGTACTGTAATAAGATAGGTCATATGCAAAGAGAATGTCGATCAAAACAAAGAGAGACATACTTTGCTGGAAGTAAAAGAACAAACAAGACAAGGAAGTCGGAAAACTAAATGACTTTCGTCATGTCCGAGCCAATGGCGAAAGTTTATCAAATAACATACAGTTTTTGAAATTAATTTGACAGGTAGTCCAAACTCTTGTTTAATTAAAATTGGAAAACAAAATTTTAGGTCTCTTGTTAATAATGGAACTCAAATTTCTCTTATTAAAAAAAAGTTTTTGATACTCTCGTAAATCGACCAAAAGTAAAAAGAGCAAAAATATTTCTTCAATCTGCAAATGGTTCACCTAATGTAGATGGATGTACAGAGATTAGTTTTAAGATAGGAGATCAATTATTGACACATTTGTTTTATACTGTCTCTGACCTGAATCTAGATTTTATTTTAGGTAGAGATTTCTTATCAAAGTATGGAGATCGAATTTACTATGATTTAGGTTGTATAAGAATAAATAAAACATATGTTCCTTTTCAAGATTATGTTCATATCGCTTCTATTGTAAGATTAAATAAAAAAAGTTAAAATTAGACCCCAGAGTGTAATGGTATGTCAGGCACGAAATAAACATCATATTTTACCGACAAGCAAATTAACACCTCGAAAACAACATCTTCTCGAATTTACGAGCATCAGCGACTATGATAACAATTCGCCAGGTTTAATGGCCGTCGATGCTGTTGTTCGTGTAACAAAAACTAAAGTGATGCCAATGATGTTAGTGAATGATACAAATTGATGGTTCACTCTAAAATGAGGTTGTAGAGTAGGTACTCTCGCTTCATAAGAAGAGAAAAGTGTATTGTCCTTCAATGAAATAATTGCCAATTCAAAACATCCGGAAACCAGTGAGACATTTTCTGACATTGACGTGCCGTTAGAACATAAGGCACAATTAAAAAAGATATTGGTTGCTAATAGGGATGTTTTTGCAGCTAAGGACTCTGTCTTAGGGCATACTGAGACAGTTAAAATGGAAATTGATACAGGAAAACACCCACCAATAAGGATGAAACCTTATAAGTGTCCCCTATCTCAGAGAAATTATTGATAAGGCAGTAGATGATATGCTAGGTTCTGGCATTATTCAAAGATCTAGATCACCTTGGAGTTCACCAGTTGTTCTTGTAAAAAAGAAATGTGGTTCAATACGTTTCTGTATAGATTACAGAAAACTCAATAAAGTCACCAAGCCAAATTCTTTTCCCTTACCTCACATTGATTCTTAACTTGGTGTACTTGGTGGATCAAAATATGTTACTTCTTTTGACCTCCGTGCAGGTTATTGGTAGGTTGCAATGGACAAAAATTCAATAGAGCAAACAGCTTTCAAATGCCATAAAGGCTTATTTGAATGCAAGGTTATGCATTTTGGCTTAGTCAATGTACCAGCTATCTTTTCCCGGCTAATGTCGATTGTCTTTGAGGGCTTTAATAAATTTGCAACCGGATATCTAGGTGATGTGTTAATTTTCTCGCAAACACTTGACGAACATTTGAAACATATTCAGCTAGTATTTGACAGATTAAAAGAACATGGGCTGAGATTGAAATTAACAAAACGTTCATTTCTAAAGCCGAAAACACAATATTTAGGCTTTGTCGTTAATGCCTCTGTTATTCAACCTGATCCAAAGAAAGTTAAAGTAATAAGATTACTTGCTCATCCTCCTACATCTGTAAAAATTGTCAGGTCTTTTATTGTTATGATGAATTATTATCGCGTTTCGAACCAAACTTCTCAAAAAACGCTGAACCGTTAATTGCTTTGACAAAAAAGCATGCTAAGATGTTTTGGTCGGAAGATTGTCAAAAAGCCTTCGATTACTTTAAAGACAGCTTGTCTATCATACACTATCTCTCATATCCAGATTTAAATAAACCATTTATTCTTTATACGGATGCTTCAAACACCTGTATTGGTGCTGCTCTTGCTCAGCCTAGTGATGAAGATCACGACACAATAACAATACCTGGTGTCAAGAATGAAAAACCTATTTATTTTCTATCTCACAAATTGAGTGACACTCAACTATTAAAAAAAAGCATTTGTTAATTTTATGCTCTTGGAAAACTAGATCACTACACACATGGTGCAGAGATAACTGTCAAAACTGACCATCGTCCTCTAAAATATCTCCTAGAATCCCCGATGCAAAACAAAAAGATACAGCTTTGGGCATTATCAATATCTGGATATAACCTAAAATTAGAATATTTGTCTGAAAAATCGAATTCTTGTGCTGATTTTCTGAGTAGAATACCTCTTTCTTCACTTCCATTCCCAAATGATGATGTTAAAACTATTGAAGTTGATATTTCTAATAATACATGTACTTATGAGATGAATACTTTCAACTCAAATGAATTTGATCCCAAACAATTTGCGAGCTGTAAGATAGATGAAACCAGACAAGATTATTCTGACAATTCTAAAATAAAACCTATAGAATTCGATACTAAGATTGAACAAGAAAAAGATGAAGATATCAGAAAAAATCATAAAACAACTCAAACACGATGCTTGTTCACAGTCCGTTCGGAATAAATTCATCATAGTTAATTATCTGTTATATTATATTTCGAATACAGAAAATGAACCCATTTTAAGACTATATATACCTGAGCAATTAAGAGATAAAGTTCTTGAACAGTTTCATTTTAACAATTGCCATGTTGGAATAGATAAAACTTTTGATGCAATAAAAGATATCCATGATGTTAGTTTTTCTAATCTCTTACCATTCATTCAGAAACCTCTCGGATTACACCATATTCGAATCAAACTGTACTCTTTACCACTTTCCCGTCTAAATCAGTTACAAGAAGAATGCATATACAAAACTACTACAGATTTTAATACACCACAGTTTAAACTTAACGCTTTCATCATGGATATTGCATTTAAAAGGTTATTTTAACCTGCTCAGGAACACAATATACAGGACGACAACGTCGCCAATTTCTTAAATTACTTTATGCAAACAAAAGCATAGATGCTATTAATATTTCTAATATACTACTTAACAAAGTAGTACAGTCTAAAGTCCCTACTTATTTCAAATATAACTCGACACCTCTAATTTCCTACTCCTACAATAAACCCATTGCATCCAAACTTTTCAACTATAAACAAATTTTGCAGTGCCTAAACTTTCATAACTTACTCCACCTACTTGCTCTTGCTCACGTTCCCATATATTTATAAACCAGCTGGGCATGTAGTAACAGATGATCTCAATATAATTGAGAATACTAAATAAAGATGTCTTCTTTCAAATGACCCTAAATACAGGGAGGCTCAGCCTTTTACTTGGGGACAGAATTTCAAAATTATTTATCGATTCTGTTGAAGAATATGCTAGAGGTTGGGCAAAATTAGAAGACGTAGAGCTTGATACTTTATCCGACTGGATAAGGACAATTAGAAATTTTGTCAAGTCAAGAATTGCAAAACTTAAATTGTGTATGGGTACTAAACCTTCTTTAGTGCTCAGGGACCCTGAGGTTTCTGCAATCTTTACTGACATACATAACAGGTATGTTGTTGTCCCGGCTGATAAAGCTTCTAACAACATTATTTTCGCTTGTAAGAAATTCTATGTTGAATGTCTTATTAAGGCGCTTGGTTTAGAAAGTATATAGGAGAATCCTACTTATACCAAAACTAATTTTACCAAAGATGAAGTTCTTTCCAATCATAGGGGAGTCCTTGAGACTTTTGGTATCAATTTAAAACAGGAAGAACTTGACCTGCCTTACTTGTATTGGATTCCAAAACTTCACAAAAATCCATACAAGGAAAGATATATAGTAGGTTCCTCTAAATGTACTACTAAATCATTATCAGTAATTCTAACACAAATTTTGACAGTCGTCAAAGATGGCCTTCAGACTTATTCAGATAAAGTCTATTTTACATCTGGCATCAACCAAAAGTTGATTCTCAAAAATTCTAAAGAACTACTTGACCATTTTGTTTCTAATACTATATCTTCGGTAAAACGTATAAAAACGTTTGATTTTTTTACCCTTTACACCACTATCCCTCATTAAATTAAATGAACGTCTAAAACAAACCATTTACTTTTCATTCTTTTACAAAAACGGTTAACCAAGATATAAATATCTAGTGCTCAACAGGGATTCTGGTTATTTTATAAAACAATATACAGTCTGCAAACAAACATATACTGAGGATACCATCAACAAAATGTTAGAGTTTTTGATAGACAACATATTTGTTGTGTTTAGCAATATTATCTTTCAACAAACAATCGGTATACCAATGGGCACAAACTATGCACCTTTGCTTGCTGATTTGTTTCTTTATTCATATGAATCAGAATTTTTACAGATCCTTGTCAGATCTGGAGAAAAGACTGTCGCTAAAACATTCAACTATACATACAGATGTACATATAGATGACGTTCTATCTCTAAATAATCAAAAATTTGGAGAATATGTTAATGTCATCTATCTAAGTGAGCTTGAAATAAAAGACACAACAGATTCTCCATGTTCTGCTTTATATTTGGACTTATACCTCAATTATGACATTCATGAAAGGTTACATCTGAAGCTATACGACAAACGTGATGACTTCAATTTTTCTATTGTCAACTTTCCGTTTCTTTGCAGTAATATTCCTGCTTCTGCTGCGTATGGTGTATATATGTTTCACAGTTAATACGGTACGGTAGAGCTTGTTCCCACTATGGGGACTTTCTGCAACGAAGCAAATTACTTACCATTAAATTGTTGTCAAAGGGATATTGCAAGCCTAGGCTAATCAGGGCCCTTAAAAAGTTTTATGGCCGTCATCACAATATTGTTGACAAGTATGTAGTCACTTTATCCCAACTTATACTGGATACATTTGACTTTCCATAGTTCTTTGTTCCTTTCATTCTCAAAATTGAATTGCACGCGACAGATGTAGCTAGCTAGACACGAGGTGCTTCCGGAACACCCGGCCTCATTTTCTTGATGGAAGTTCACGTGTATAATATATATTTTGCCAGTTTGCAAAGTTTTTTACTTTGTTTTTGGGATTGTGATATCGACAAGGACAGGTATGTTTGTTTAATTTTATTTTCCTAAGTTATACAAGGAAATATATTAATATGTGTCAACCTGTCATGCAAGAAATTCCAAAAGCCTCTTTACAAATAACAGATATTGCTACTTATTCTTTCTCTAAAATAGCTGTAGAAACAATCGGACCTTTACCAACCACTTTGTCAGGTAACAAGTATATTGTTACATTCATATGTTTATATACAAGTTGGGTTGAGGCATTTCCAGTACCTGATTAAAGTGCGCAAACTTTATATCACCTTATTATTGATGAAATATTTCCTCTATTTGGCTGTTCCTTATAATTATTAAGTGACAATGCTGCTGCTGAGCTCTAGCAGAACATTACAAATGTAGAATATTGAACATATTTTTACAAATTCTTATCACCCAGAATCAAATAGTAAGTTGGAAAGATCACACGAAATGTTAATGGACATGTTAGCTAAAAAATTCAAGGTGACTTTCAAAATTGGGATCTTTTCTTAATTTTTTGTTTAGCTGGTTTAAGATTTAATGTTAATTAATCGTCTAAATATTCCCCATTTCATCTTTTGTATACTCGTGATGTAGTACTAACCTTTTGAAACCAAGAAGGAAATATCATGGTGAAGATCAACATCAAATTACCTTAGAAAATCAACATAAAGCATTCATGTTGGTACATAAACACCTTAAGAAAGCTAAACTTCGGCAGAAAAAATACTCAGATAGAAATAGCAAAGAGTCCAAGTTACAAGTTGGTGATCCTGTGTATCTTAAAATCGAAAACAGAAAAACTAAACTTCAAAACAAATGGAACCATTTTATCGTATAATCAAACAAACAACACCTGTATCTTTTATCATAAAAATCAGTTAACTTCAGAAACACAAAAGTGTCATATCAATCGCGAATATAGATAATTGGGAAATACTTAAACAAGTTGGTTAAAAACCTGTTAGAAAATCTCAATATGTTGTTCCACCTGAAGACTCAAAATCCGAACATGTCACTCAAAGTAACGAGTATTTGTCGGAAGATTAAAGCTGCATTAAGTTTTCCAAAGAAAAAATTAAAACGGTGCTTATCTAATGAATGATGTTCCTAATGAACAATGTTACATTTGGTTCAACGATAAAAGCTCGAATAAATACAGAAAGTACAGTGTTTACCCAGCGAGATGCAGCATTTGGGATCTAATGTTAGATTATGGTTACGTCATCAAAACCCGGGTCATTTAAACACAACTTTCCAAATGTTGAAATACGATAAATTTAACACAGAACTTCGTTGAATTTGTCATTTGTGACTTAGTAAGGGATAAATAACACCATTTCAAATACATCTGGATATTAATGAAGGAAAATTAATGCAATCTGTCATGTTTCACTTTCGATTCTAGGCCTTTCCGTACATCTATGCGCATGCTCCAAGCTCATAATTACCATCGTAAAACACTGACCAACCGGTCAGAGGATTCCGTTTATTTACAGCTAAAAGAAAGGAAATATTAGAAAATGAATGTCACGGATCGTGGTTAGAAGATATCTACTTTAAAAAAAATATTTTTAGAAAATCAAAAAAAATTGAGAATATTGGTAAACTTAATGCAGCTTTAACTACCTTTGGCACCTCTAGCAAAGAAATACCAACATAAACGCGATACAAGCTCTGATGACCATTGCGTGAAAGAAAAATATATCACAGAAATCTCAACTCTGAGGGTAATGTCTCTAGTGAAACTGTTATAACTGGACAGCAAACACTGATCAAAACGATATGGTGATCAATGAAGTAGATCAGATGACGCGGAAACAAGATAAAACAAGAAAAATAACAAATTTGTTACAAGCAATAACTGATACGTTGAAATAAGCTCGAAAAACATGGTTTACGTGAAGTACATAAAGCGATTAGCTGTTAAGGCTGTTGAGTTAATAACGTGGATACTGTTGATCTTTTCCATATATTTCAGAGAGAAAAATGAGATCCATAATATTCGCAACGTTTATTGGCTTGAGCATTATTACAATTTTGATTAAAGAAAATATAATATTTAACAAACTAAGTGAAGTAACTCTTACTCGATCAAAATGGCAAGTCGTTTTCTTTATTGACACCCAGCCCTTTACACGATTCCTAATTAAAATTGGAGAAGATATATACTATGCCGAAGAATTAATAAAGTCAGTGTATAAACATTATAAAGATAAACAAAATCTGTTTTCAGGGAGCATTTCGTAACTTACGGACTGAAGTTTTCCATCTCATCTAAAAGATAGTAAAAATAAGTTGGAGAATATTTTGAGAGAGTACAGATTGTTAAACCGTAGATCGCGTAGATCTTTAAAACCTGTTATAGGCTCAGCTTTAAAATTTCTATTTGACATTGAAACAGAAGTTGATGTTAGTACAATCAACAAAAATATCCAAATATTACGTCAAAATCAGATTAAAGTAACTCATTTATTAGAAAAGAGTATGTCCATATTAAATACTTCTCGACTTGAGATCTTGCAAAACAGACACAAAATAAACGAGATAATTACTAAACTCGAAGCCTCTGAAAAACTATTCAAACCATTGTAAATGATTTCTCTAAATAATTTGTCAGATTACAAACTTTTTTAAAATTCTATTTAAAACTTGATTTGATCATACGAGAAATTGGACAGACTTTAGATAAAGCAATGTTATATTTTAAAAGATTTAATCTGCAACTGAGTTCATTATCCTCGCACAAAATAAATCCAGCTGTTATATCTCCTCAAAATCTGAAACATATTTTACAATTGGTACAATCACACCTTCCGGAACTAACAAAATTACCTCAAAACATTGAAGACAATTTATTGGCATACTATATAAACTTTTAACTTGTGAAACAGTTGTGCAACGTCATCGTATTTTAATTGTCCTAACAGTACCGTGGTTGGATTATAATGGCAAATTTAATATCTTTGAAGTACATACTTTTCCATTTCCATTGGCAAATGCCACGAAAAATCATAAAACAATGACTGCTAAACATGACATACAATCTGCAGCTCTTGCCATCAATGACGACCGATCACATTATTTCACACTTAATTCTTTTGAGTTGAGGAGCTGTGCAAAATCATATGGCTTTTGTACAATCAATTGTCCAGTATATCCTGTTAATTTAGACCATTCATGCGTTTTGTCACTGTTTCTTAATCAAGATACTGTTATTCAAGAAGTATGCAGAACTATTATAATGCCTAATTTTAAATTGCCTAAAGCTCAATATATTACGGATGGGAACTGGGTAGTTATTAGTTTCAATAAACTAAGTTTTTCTGTTGTCTGTCAAGATAGCGGAAAGAAATATGTAATTTACACTCGGCCGCCTGTGAGCATGATTAAACTTAATAAAACCTATTCAGCCTCCAATGCGTATCTTTGGCTTGTAGCATATTATCTAAAAACAGCTGGTCTTATGTGACTGAATATTGTTAAATTCATTCAATGTCTCTAATGTCAAAATATGGAAACCTTTTAATGTAGCTTTACCTCGATTTAATTTAACATCAAACTTGCCAGAAAAACTTGAAAACATCAGAGAAATACCTATTGATGAGCTCTTTAGAACACTTCAAAATTCCAATGAACTAGTCCCTGAGAATACGACTCCACATTGGGCTTATGGGGTTACTTGCTTTCCTACTATTCTGATTATTTGAATTATAATTTATTGCATATGGAAACATAAATGCACTTGTAATAAGTATGCATCAGCCAATAACGTTGAGAATAATCAACCATCTGTTACTGTGCAAACACCTGAACCTAAATTGGTGGTCGGAACTACGTCGACAAATGCGCCTAGCAGAGATATCACAAACAGTGAAAGAATAAAATGGTGACGGACAAACTAACTTCATACGTTCTTGGTATCCACAATTTGACAATACGGGAGATAGTACCGCGGTGAAGTAACTGGACAATTGGATAATGTTATTTATATGCACAAAACCTAAATTGTGAATATCATCATATTTAATATATATGTTTCATAGACGTTATATATCAAATATTCTTTAGTTCAGTTATATATTGGATATGTATATATTTGTAAAGATCATATTTAATATATGTGTTTAATAGACGAAATTTATTTATTTATTTATTTATTTTTTATTCCAGGTTCTAAATACAGAAGGGTGATGCAGGTGCCAGGGTCCTGGTCCCAGGGATCACCTGCACTGCCGCGATTTTACAATGGTTTAGGGCATATATATATAATTGTACAGAAAGAGAAACAACATTATTTCAAAAGAAAAAAAAAATAATTATAAATTAAAATGATAATTCTAAATACATAATATACAATTTGCTACAGCGTATGGTAGACAACTACCTTATGAAATGATCATATTGTCTCTGATTATGAAATGAAAAAAAAATTATCAAAATCTGACAATATTTTGATTTTGACTGTATAATTATATGAATTTCTATAATTCACACAAAAAATATAATAATATATATTTTTATGCCCAAAATACATATACAGAACCAATAATTTTTATGCCCAAAATACGTATACAGAACCAATTATTAACCTAGCTGTAAATAGACCTGGATTTTGTGTGTGTGTGTGTGTGTGTGTGTGTGTGTGTGTGTGTATGTGTGTGTGTGTGGAAAGTGCTCATATATCAGTCTGTGTGTCTGTATGTTGTGTGTGAGCAAGGAAAAGTGTGTGTGTGTGTGTGTGTGTGTGTGTGTGTGTGTGAAAGCAGTATGTATGTCTGTATTGTGTGTGAGCAAGGAAGAATGTGTGTGTGTATGTGTTTAGAAAGTGCTCATATGATATCAGTCTGTATGTTTGTGCATTTTGTGAGCAAGGAAAAGTGTGTGTGTGTGTGTGTGTGTGTGTGTGTTTGTGTGTGTTAAAAGAAGTGCTTAAATGAAAGCAGTGTGTGTGTGTGTGTGTGTGTGTGTGTGTGCTAATTTAACTAATACAGATAAAGATGCAAAACTTTAGTTAATTTTCATTTCTTGTTACTGCACAAAAAGGTCAGTAATAATTATGGTCTATTATATGATGTAAGATGAAAAATTATAATTTATTCTAGGTTAAGTAACACAGGTAACCAGAAAGCATCAAATTTATCAAGTTTTTTCATAAAGCATAAAATGTGTCTGAAAGTTTCAATCTTATTTTTTAAAAGCCTTTTATAAGATTTAAATTGTACTGGTGTATTTTTAAGACTTGATACATGTATGAAATAATTAGCGAACAGTATATAGTAGTTTAATGTTTCACAGTTTCTCTCATAAAAACCAAAAATAACATTTTTACATGATCTGAAGTCATTCCAAAAAATTGATATAGGTTTTGCATTTTGAAGATGAAAGTATTTTTATTTTACAAAGAAGTTTGTTATGCGCTATAAATCGGTGCAATAATTTATATTGGAACGACTGTAATTTTGTGTCTGAACAACATTTGTAGGGCAAAAGTGATATTTTGCAAAACATGTTTAAGTCAATATCATCATTAAGAATATAACACCATTTAGATATGCATGTTGGAGTTTGAAATCCTTAATCTACAAAAATCCAATAGAAAATCTTACATGAGGCTTTTATTATAGGAACATCCTTTCCTCTGATTGAAAGTGATATTTCATCTCTGAT
The DNA here is from genome assembly GCA_029721355.1 of Tegillarca granosa. NCBI lineage: Eukaryota > Metazoa > Mollusca > Bivalvia > Arcoida > Arcidae > Tegillarca > Tegillarca granosa. The sequence goes on from CM056597.1 coordinate 23,967,167, forward strand.
TAATAGAACATTATTTTCATTATTTTCATTTCGTAGTTTAAATTTCCATTGAGCAGGTATTGCACTACATAGACTGTAGTATTGCAAAAAGTTTGGAACTTAGTTGTACTTATCTGCAAAACTAACAAAAGATAAAAATCTACCATCATTATCCAATATATAAAAAATAAACATTATCCCTTTGTCATACATTTCTTTGATGAAAATGGTATTACCCTCTATAGTTATGTGATTGTTATACCAAAGACTTTCTCTGCTAATATTATTTTAAATTTTAAAATCCCCAATATTTGTCAGTTCATACCAGTATCTAAAAATATCTTTGTAGAATTTAGGCAACTGAGATAAATGACTATCTAAAGCGCATCTAGTTAAAAGAAGATCATGAAGAGATATACCTTGTATGGATTCCTGTATTCACAATTTCCATTTAGAATTATTATTTGATAACAGTCTTTTAATCCAGTTTAATTTTAGGGATTTTCCTGACTTTGAATGTTGGGGGCTTTCAAACCTCCTTTTGATACATTTTGTATTATCACATTTGTTTTAACTTAAGGAATATCATTATTCCAAATGAATCCATTGATTAGATTTAGAACTTCATTAATAAATTCTTCAGGAACTGAATTTACTGATAATGGATATACTAATTTGATAATGCTAGAGTCTTTAAAATCAAAATTTTACCAATTAAAGTCAAGTCTCTCATTTTCCATAGATTCAATGTTGTTTTCAAATCATTTAATTTTGTATTTTGATTTTTCAAAATTATGTTATTATCATTTTTGACACTAAACCAAATCCCTAAAGTGAAAAAGAAGCCGTCAGACCATTTTACAGGAAGAATTCTAGGTTTAAAGTTTTTACATGAACCAATCCAAATTGCTTATATCTAAATTAATTTTCAAACCTGAGCAATATCTAAAATTTTCAAAAGTTCTAAGTGTTTCTACTCCAGATTTTTCATCTTTTAAAAAACATGTTGTATCATCTGCTAAGAGACTAATTTTAAATTATGTTCCACCTATTTTAATTCCAGTTATTAAATTATTATTCCTTATGCAAATTGCAAGCGTCTCTATGGCTAAAATGAATGGATATGGTGAGAGGGGGCACCCTTGTCTTACCCCTCTACTTATTTGAAAGAAATCAGATGAATAAGCATTATTAATAACACAACTATTTATATCACTGTATAATATTTTAACCTAGTGTCTAAAAGAATTTCAAACGCCAAATATACTTAATAACCTATCTAGATAAGTCCATTCTAAAGTGTCAAAAGCTTTTTCGAAATCAACAAGTAAAATGAGACCCGGAATATCTTTTAAATTGGTAAAATGTATTAAGTCTGAAATAACACGGATATTTCTCATATGTATCGGTTTTTCATATATCCTGTTTGATCTGGATTAATTATTCTTGGAAGAATAGCTTTGAGTCGCTTTGCAAGAGCCTTTGCAGCTATTTTGTAGTCTAAATTAAGTAGAGATATTGGTCTCCAGTTTTTCAAGTAGTTTTTGTCTTTATCTTTTTTGGTGACTAGAGTGATGATGCCTCTCTTCTGTTCTATTGACAGGGAACCCTTATCGATGCTTTCATTTAAACGATCAAGAACTAAATCAGAGATATCAGCCCAGAAAAAGGAATAAAATTCACTGGTAAAACCATCTGTTCCAGGAGATTTGTTTGACTTGAAAGATTTTAATATTTCAGTGCACTCATTGAGTGTAAAAAGACCTTCACATGATTTTCTTTCTGTGTCTGTTAAAGTGGGAATTAAGTTGCTGTCTAAGAAACTATTGAATGTAAGATCGCTAACGTCAATGGGCTTGTTAAGACAAGAAGTATAGAGATTTGCATAAAATTGTTTTTCCTCGTTTGAGATTTCATTGGTGGAGGTAATTATATTATTATTTGAAATAAGTTGAGTAATAGTTTTATTTTTATAATTTCTCTTTTCTAAGGATAGAAAATATTTAGTATTTTTTTCATTTTCTTCATACCATCTGGCTTGAGAGATCTAATTATAATGCCTTTTTTTTTGTTGATTTACAATTTCTTCTTTCGAACTCTAAATTGTCTACTATATCATTATTTTGTTGAATTGAAATTTGCTTTTGATAATTTTCAATTTTTGAAATTAATTTTTTTCTTCTTTTCTAATTTTAGCTGCCCTTAATTTGGAAAATTTTATTATTTCTCCTCTTATTTCACATTTAATAGTATCCCATTTTAATTGTTTATTATTTAAAGAGTAGTATTTATCCTTCAACTAATCAATCATATTTTTAACCATATCAACAAATTCTGGAATTTCTAACAGGGAGGAGTTGAATTTCCAAAAACCAAGGCCTCTATTTTTTAGCAATATTTCCTTTTGAATATAGTGTAATTATACTATGATCCGATTTAATGCCAGATTTTATATCACTAATTGCGAATTGAGATAAAAAATTGGGAATTATCCAAAAGTCAATACGTGAAAGAATAATTGGTTTCTTAGATAAGAAGGTAAAGAGTTTTTTGTCTGTGTTCTGAAGTCTCCAAATGTCTATCATATCGCGTGTTTCTATAAAGTTTAATAAACTGTTTCTATAGTTAGATTTAGGTTCATTTCTTCCGCCTTTTTTATCCAAAGAGGGATTTAAAGTTATATTGAAGTCACCACCAATAATTAAGTATCCATAACTCAGTAGGCAGTACTTTGTGCTGTCAGAAAATGTACCATTTAGCAAAATTTTTCAGCCCTCTAAAATTTGAAATTTATTTAAAACTAAGGTTTGTTCCCTCATGCAAAGCATTCCTTAGCTGAATTGGGATTTATATAATTTTGGATCTTTAGATTCATTATTTTCAACTGTTTGGCCTATGTTTTTTATCTATCAAACTTTTCGGTCTTAGTGTCACTGATGAGGAATGATTTTCCGAAATGTGCACATCTGGCACATCAAAATTTAACTGGTATTTGTTATATATTTACTACCCCTGAGCGGTACCGCTGCTGGTGGAGTAAAACTCCCGGAGGGTATCTATAACTCAGGAGGCAGTACTTTGTGCTGTCAGAAAATGTACCATTTAGCAAAATTTTCAGCCCTCTAAAATTTGAGATTTATTTAAAACTAAGGTTTGTTCCCTCATGCAAAGCATTCCTTAGCTGAATTGGGATTTATATAATTTTGGAACTTTAGATTCATTATTTTCAACTGTTTGGCCTATGTTTTTTATCTATCAAACTTTTCGGTCTTAGTGTCACTGATGAGGAATGATTTTCCGAAATGTGCACATCTGGCACATCAAAATTTAACTGGTATTTGTTATACATTTTCATCAAAATTCATATTGCTAGTCTTTTGTTTAATAAATTTAAAGAATCTAAATTGGTCTGAGGGATGATCTTTAGTGGGAGCATATATATTATTGATAATAAAATTGATATCTTGAATTAAAATTGAAATTTGTAAAAATCTGCCATCATGATCCCTGTTAACATTTTGAATTACATAATCTTATTTGTTTTGCAGAAGCACTGCCACCCCCTTGCTGTTGGAAGTTCCATGAGAAAAGAAAATCTCTGATTCCCACTTGTGTTTCCATTGTTTTTCAAATCCGAGAGAAGACTGTGTTTCCTGTAGTAGTATAATATGTTGGCTAAAATTTTTCTTGAGCCAATGAAAAATACTTGTTCTTTTGAATGTGTTACCAATACCTCTTACGTTAAAAGATAATAGTGAAAAGTTATAGCTCAGTTTTTTTAGGTGGATTAGGATGGATGCTAGAATTGAAAATGTGATACAAGAGATGCTGTCTGGCTGACCCAAGTATGCATGGAGATACTATAGAGATGCTTGGAGGAAAGCACTTTCAGAAGTCAGTATGCTTGATAAAAAAAGTTATAAAATTGAAACACGCACACGTAAAGACACACACAGAAAGTACGTTTACTATGTTACCGCTGTTTATAGAGCAAATAGAGAGATGGTACCAAAAACGGGGCAAGCTATCTTGATAAAAAATTTTGCGTGGATTTTTAAATGTTACGGAAGTACAGTTATAATTGTAATATTCGCTTGGGAAAACGAACTTAGATATAAAATCCGGTCGTTTTATAACAGCAATTTTATCTATATATACACAGATCGCTAGCTGTAAGAACGAAATGCACAATATGTGTATACCGGTTATATTCATTATTTGACTACCATGGAAGTTATTAATAATTACAGAAGTCCATTAATACTATTATAGTGTCGATTAACTTATAGTAATATTTTTAGTGATATTAATGAACTTCTGTAAAAGTCATAAAGATTTACAATATATTTCTTAATAAAACTAAAATTTTGAACAAATTTAAAATGTATATAATAATAGTAAGAGTTAAATAATTTATAGTTTCAGGTCTCAAATTTTAGAAGCTGCATCATTTAAAGTTTCCTTCATAATTGCAAATCTTCTCAGTCCCATGTGTTTGCCTCCGAACCACCTGATAACAACACAAGCGCGATTTATAAGGCCTTTCTCTTGCATTGCACGTAGTAGATGTCGTCCTGCTCCAAACTCCGAATCGTCACAGTAGCTTTCCCGTATGTTGTTATTTGAGTCAGTAACGCGATAAACCAAAATTCTGTGATTGGCAGATGAATATATTGGGTTGCTTGCTACCTTCTTGTAGAAGTTTCTCACTTGTGCAATTGAAGTAGTTTCTATTCCCTCGGCTACAAAGTGATTTCCATTATCGGATATTTTCTCGCTGGTGACTGTTGAAATTCTATCCAGTTTGTTTTTCTCTCCGTTGTCGACCATAACGATGTCCTCAGCTCTAGGTGTGGTCACCATTTCCCTGTAGACGTTACCACTTGGGAATATTAACTTGTTACCAACAACCTTTGTATTTGTACCACTTTCTCTGTATTTTGTGTTTAATCCATATAACTTTTTCCTTTTTTCGTTTAATTGTGGTGGTGATTGTGGTGTTACTCGGAATGGTAAGCTAACTTTATTCTTGACCTTCTGACGTTGTGCTTTTAGGATAAGACCTTTTTGACCGAAATCACAAAGCTTTCCCGTTATTGATCTCGGCTTGCCATTAGTTGTAAGACCATTTCTATGTATTCTAACAAAACGGACATCTAGATCAAAATGCTTTTTAAACAAGTTATTTATTCTTACATGTTAATCTTCATTTTCATCTTGACCAGATTGTGTATCAAAATGTTTGCTCTCATTGACCTGTTTTTCAGTTCTAGTATTTCAATTTCTTGTTCTGTTGTTTTTCGGTCAAGTCTAATAACGATGGATTTCAATAGGTCGACCTCCCTCTGCAAGTTTTTATTTTCAGATTTCAGAATTTCGAAATTTATCATATATTCTTCAGTTTAGTTATATAATGGACATCTATATATATAATATATGTATCTTGGAGTTATATTATTAGTGTATATACATTAACGTTCTTTATGTAAACAGGACTAATTAGACAATTATGAAACAAAATGATAACACTAGTGTACTTTGATTTATTCCATGGATCTGATATCAATTAAGATAATTGGATATCGCTATTTTTGTGAAAGGCAATATGTAACACTACGTTACAACATTTTGTTGTAGGGTTAAAGTTCATTATCTGTAGTAACCTTATATACCTTCTTACTAGTACATGTGTTATATACCGAAAGTAATATCAGGTGATTGATAACAATTTTTATCTTTTTGTATAAATAAGGTGCATCAAGAATCTAGAAGGACTCTGTGCGAACACTTACATAAGAAAGTATAAATGTAGAGATTAATGTAGAATTGAATGAGATAATAAACACAACGAGGAAGATGTAGTAGCCTATTATTACTATTGTTATCATTATTACATAAAACACGGCATAGTGTTACAAGATCCACTTGACTACAAAGCATAATGTGAAAAAGTTCGCTTGATATTTAAGGTGGATTATATTTAAAGCAGCGTCAAGTTTAAATATTATTGAGGAAAATAGTTATCCAAAAATATTTATATAAATATAAATTGGTTGTTAATACGGTATGTGCGATTCATTTTGGTAAGTTAAACTTTATCATCCAGTAATAATGGAAATCCTTGAAGATTCGGTCAGAACTATTATATTTTGTCAGCTTGGAGAATGAGTAGCAGTTTTAGATGTAAGTAAACAATGGCGTTGCCATAAAATGTATTCGTGCGAAAATAAATATTGATGATTTGCGTCCTTTAAAAAAAACGTATCGTTTTATAAAAATGCTTTTCATCCCTCCACGGAGTCATAAATAGTACATTTCACTAACATATGTGTTTATTTACCGTATCACTGCTTCCATTATCGAAAATCATTCTCCTTTGCTGTGAATTTCAATGCGTAAGCGAATTATGTCTCATAGAACCAAGTATTACATTTTTTATGAGGCAAAGTAAAGGGAAAAATGCAGTTTACTATTATGCACAAGAAAACTTAATGTAGCCTTAAAGTAGTTTGTCCCCAATACGTTCTATTTTCTGAGTAAAGATATATATAATTGGTGTATTGTTACCATCATTATATCTATCCAGTAATATTTTTATGGTGTTCCAGTTTTAAATCTAAGCAAACATAATTGTAATTTATCAAAAGTTTTTCAGTAACAATCAGATTTATTTTCATGTCCTTATACAAGGTGTTTTCAAATATCTGTACCATTTTAATATTTATATTTTTTATAAACACTGAATCATTTAAAGGATTTAATTTCAAGAATTATTCATTGCAAAAAAGTACGGGGTAAAAAATTCACTTTATCTATTATGATGTCATCAAATACCAGTTTAACTTCCAAAATTAAGTTAACTCTGAAGCAGAAAGCTGAGGTTGTAAAAATTTACTACCCGACTTAGTCACCAGCTATTGTTCTTTAAGAAATGATGAAGAAATGTCAAATTTGTCGAAAATTTGAAAGAAATCATTTAAAGGGAATTATGAAAAGGTTTTAGTCAGGTACAGTTTAAGATGGAAGAAATTTTAAATACCGGGCGCAAAGACAGAAGAGAATCAGGAGGTAATTGATAATGTAAAGTCAATTATCAAGGAGACGCCTACTTAATCTATCAGAACTGTGTTCAGATGGTATTGAAACAAGTGAGTCTAGTATTTATTGAATTTTGAGGTATATTTACATTTAACCACATGTAAAGTTGCTGTAACGCAACACCTCTAGGATAGTCACTAAAAGCAGAAAGAAAATTTAGTCACTGGAAGTTACTGTAAGATGCCAATATCATTAAAGACATGTGGTTAAGTGATAAGGTCCAGTTTCATTTTGATAATGCAGTAAATAAACAAAATATAAGATTTTGCAGAAAAAAAAACTCTTCATTTTGCAAAAAAAAAAAAAAAAAAAAAAAAAAAAAAAAAAAAAAAAAAAAAAAAAAAAATACAACGCGGGCAGCATTTAACTGTGATGGAATTATCGGACATTTTTATCAAAACAATTATTGTGAAACTTGTAGTGTAAATTCAGATCGACATCTTTCTTTGTTTCAGATGACATTTTTTACAGGCTTTAAACTGACAGGGATGGATAAGATATCTGTTTGGTTTCAGCAAGATGGGGCTTCATCCCACACATCTAATGAGGTGATTGAATGTTTAAAACAGATATTGACAGAAGATTTCTGTCAAATCGCACAAAGGTAATTAATACGGTTACCACATTCACCAGATCTTAAAGCACTGGGATTTTTAGCTTTCAGGGTATCCAAAAGACAGTGTTTACACGTCATCGCCAACAACAATAGAATAATTAAAGTGCAATATTTAAAAGGGAGAAAGGAACATTTCAGTTCATATTTTTTCTGTAGTATCGTCAAATTTCAATAAAAGACTTTCTGTATTGATCATGAACAGAGCCGGACAATTGGACTTTTTATTGTGTGATGAAATCGTTACGTAAACTAGTAATTTTGCAAAAAAGGATGTAAATACAAATTTTGCAAACTTTTAGTTATCTCTTCTCAAAAATTTTAATTGTTTTCGATCCCGAAATCAGACATAAAGATTGAATACCAAAATTTTCAAAAACATCGTGCATAAAATTGTTGAGTTCAGTAATGGTGTTTAACGTCCAGAACAATAATATTTCACTTATATCGAGACGTCGCCAGCTAAAGCCGAAAGTGCAGAAATTTTTGTGTTGCGCTGATGGCATTATACAGCAGGTTCTTTATCGTGCTACGCCTACAGTGATACAGGAACTTGTTTATTTTAAGTTCCTATCCGAAAGAACCTCGACTTTTATTTCGTAATGCCGATTTCTTGGCGAAAGAACAGTCACTTCCCACTTTCAATTCATGGATAAGACTCGGTCGAGGTTTGAACCCACGACCTCCCACTTATGGAGCAAGCACTCTACCAACTAAGCTACCGAAGTGAGTGAGTGAGTGAATTTTTGTTTTAAGCCGCATTAGCAATTTTGCAGCTATTTGCGGCTAGAAAAATGTAAAAGATACCATCGAATCAATAAAAATCTAAATAAATGTAAATCTATTTGTATAATAAAATAATTACCGAAAAGTAAACTAATTAAAACCAGTAATATCACAGACAAATCAAATATAAAACACTAGAAAATAAATAGTAAAACAATTAAATTTTACCAAATAAGTTAATTTACAGAAGGAAGTTTAAAATGTTATGTCCATGAACATTACTAAAAAGATCGTGCATCAACGATGCGGAATAAAAAGTATCCCTTGTATTTGCAAAGTCAACACAATCCAGCAAAATGTGCTGAACAGATTGTTGACTTTAACAAGGGACACATTGTGGAGGTTGTTCACCCTTTAAAATAAAAGAGTGTGTACAATGACTATGGCCGATTCTACAGCGCCTAAGAACAGTACTTTCGCGCCTACTGTACTGGGATAAAGGTATAAATCCCAGACAGGGTTAAACTGAATGAAGCTTATTGCGTTCTTGGCTATTCCAATGATTGACCATTGATTAATGATATAATTGTATATCAATGGCTTTAAATCAGTATGAGGAATTAAACAATTAGTCATTGGCTTGGTTAATGCTGCTTTAGCAGCGGAATCGGCTTTACTGTTGCCTTTTATACCAACATGGCTAGGCAAGCAACAATAATTAATAATTTTATTTAAAATCTGAAACAGCATATGATAAAGGTGTTTGCAGTTCCAGAATATTACGAATTAGGGGGTGATCTATTTTTCTTCTCCTTATTGCCCGAAGAACTGACAAAGAGTCGAAACAAATTAAAAATTGTTATGAGACGATTTTGAAATATATTGTAAGACAAGTAAAATTGCTTTAGCGTCAGCTGTAAATATAGAACTTTTTTATTTGGAAGACGAATGTTTATTGTTTCATCTCCAACAATGGCAGCAGTAGCTACCCGATCACCATCGTTTGATCCATCAGTATATATTAAAAACCAGTGGCGAAGTTCCTGTCTAATAACAGCAGGAACCAACAGTGCATAGTTATCTTTAATGATAGCTAATTGCCGCTGGTAAATTTCTTCGCTTGTTTCCGACTTTTGAAATTTTGAAAGATCCAGATTCACCTTTGGTTTATCAAGAAGCCAAGGAGGATCCTCTGTTAATTTGTGTTTCTTAAGTAGATCAAGGTTTAAACCACATTTCTCAAATTTAGGTTTTATACGAATACCTAATGGTGCTATTGCTTTGACTTTTTAACTGTAGAGGTCTTGATATGGAGGGTGAAAAACACAACCAAATGCCGAATTAGATGGATTTCCTAAACATTTTGTAGCATACTGCAGAGATAGTTTATTGCGCCTTAAATGTAACGGAGGCTCATTATCTTACACATATAAACTATCAATTTGAGACGTTTTATAAGCTCCTAAACAAATACGTAGATGAATTGCGTCAAGGTTTTTTAAATATGACTTGCGAGCAGATCCATAAAAAAATGGAACCATAAGCAAGTTTTGATCTAATAAGCGATCTGTATAAATGAAGTAATGTATGTTGATCACCACCCTAATTTGTATTTGATAAAACTTTTAAAATGTCTTATGCCTTCAGGCATTTAGCCTTAAGACATTTTATATGCGGGATAAAAGTTAATTTTGAATCAATTAGAATTCCTAGAAACGTAGCTTCTTTTACAACTTTGATAAGGCTGTCATTGATATTCAGTTCTGGGTCATTATGCATCTTGCGTTTGTTGCAAAAATGCATGCAACATGATTATTTTTAGAAAACTTTAACCGTTTTCCAATGACCATTTTTGAATTTTGTTGATGCAAAGTTGTAGTTGCCTTTCAATAGCATACATATGCCTCCCTCTACAGGAGATACTAAAAAGAGTAACTGATAAAATACTACCTTGAGGGACCCCCATCTGTTGCTCGAAAACATCAGAGAAGGTGGACTATAAACGAACTTGGAATTCACGATTTTCAAAAAAGTTTTTAATAAAAGTAGGAGTATGGCCTCTCAGACCCATATCATCCAGAACGTTATATTTCCAAGTCGTATCATATGCCTTTTCTAGGTCGAAGAAGATTGAGACCGCATGTTGTTTATTTATAAAGGCATTTCTAATAAATGATTCCAGGCGAATTAAGTGATCCAAGGTACTCCTGTTGTGCCTGGAACCACACTGAATATGATTGAGAAGGTTGTTAGACTCAAGATAATGAACGAGTCTATAATTAATCATCCTCTCCATGGTTTTACAAACACAGCTAGTTAAGGCGATAGGTCTATAATTAGATGGATCAGAGTGATCTTTACCAGGCTTAGGAATAGGATTTACAATTGATTTATGCCAAGATGTATAACATTGCCAAATATCATTAAAGATATCTTACAGAGTGAAAAGACATTGAGGGGGCAAATTTTTAAAAAGTTGATAATGCACATCATCTGGACCAACTGCCGTGTCATGCGCTTTGGAAAGTGCATTTCGAAGTTCTTTATATGAAAATATATCATTATATTGCTCAGAAAAATTGGATCATCATGAACTTTCCATGAAAAATCATTTAAAATATCTGGATCAAGAATTGACAGATCTTTTAATGAGTAAGTACCTGTCGCATCAGATAAAAATTATTTTGATCCATCATTTAATATACAAAGATCATTATTTGAAAGAAATGTTTCTATTATTTTTCCTTTATTATCAATTCGAGGACTTCCCTAAAGAGAATTATGACCATTAAAATTACCAACTAAAAGAAATGGTTTAGGTAACTGTTCGACTAAGTTTTGCATATAAGCAAGCTGTAACGAACAAGATGGAGGAATATAAATTGAGCATAAGGTTATGGTAATTTGAAGCGTTAGGCGAACTGCCACTACTTGGAGATTTGTTGTCAAAGTAATTGGACTATGAATAGTGCCATTACGTACAAAAATTGCTGCACCTCCAAAAGCTCTTTCGGTATTTGGTGAAAAAGAATGATGCTGTTTATAATATCTGAATTTTAACTCGGTATCCAATTCTTTAACATATGTTTCTTGAAGACAAAATGCTACAGGGTTAAGATCTTTAGCTAATAGGGCTACTTCATCAAAATTATTTCTAAAACCTCTGCAATCCCACTGAATGATATTTGTATTATTAATTTTTTATTTGGTGTTCTTATTTGGGAAATTGGCTGCGAGGATGAAACGCATTCCATTTCTTCATCTGATGATACATCCCTTGGAAGAACACGAAGTCGATGAACAGAATGTTTCGACTTCACGGTCTTAAAACCATCTTTATCAAGAAAGTCATGCTTTAAAGCTTTCTTTTATTATTTTTATTTTTTCTGAGGCAGGTTTGTCCCGATCAGGTGTTATTTTAGTTTCATCTGCAGCAGACTTATTCTCTTCCTGTGTTTTAAGTTTTTAAATTTTCCATTCTTTGTTATTTTATTACTGTTAACATACTGTTTTTTGTTTGAGTTGTTGCAGTAGTAGTGGTAATTTTCTTTTTACTTTAAGGAATGTTTGTTGTTGTATTTAATAAAATAAAAACTGTTTGACAGGCAATACTTAATATGTTTTAGAAGCAGAACCCAATGCTACTGCAGCATATCATGTGCTTGGACCTTTCTGCTACTTCATATTTAAGGTTTTATCTTAATCATAAGAGATGTTTTGATTAATCTTAAGTTTTAAATTTCATGTTCCCTATTCCACAATGAGAAGTCCCTGGAGAAAGCCATATGATTTTCTCCACAATTTGCACATTTTGGATTGAGGGAACAACCATCAGCAGCGTGGTCTTTTGAACCACAGCGACAACAAGTAACTGTAGTTTTGCATGTACGAGAACCATGTCCATATTGTTGGCATTTATAACATCGCAGTGGATTTGAAATATACTTAGCCAATGCAATGTTATAATACCCAGCTTTGATTTCCTTTGGTGGTGAGGACAAATTTAAAGTAAGGAGGTAAGTATTAGTTTTAATAAGTTTATCCTCCCTTTTCACCATAAAACGCCGAACTTGGGTAACACCTTGTTCCTTTAACTCGTCAGCAATTTCATTTTCTGATATGTCAAATATAACACTTTCAAGGTCTTATAAAACCTTTGCTACTGTTAAGAGTTTTGTGCGGAGTTACTTTAACCGCAATATCCGCAAAATGTTTTGCTGCTAATGAATTCACTGACTGTTGCCAGTTACTGCATTGGATCAGTAGCGACCCTGAACGCATTTTTTAATCTTTTCTACTGAACAAGCAATACTACTGACACACAACTGTACCACAAAGGGATTTATTTTTAATGTTTCGTCTGTGGCTGAATCAACAACTACAAACTTTACCCATGATATAATAATTTCATTTTTTCTTCATCATTAGTCTCTTTAGATCTTTTTGAACTATTCTGAATTTTATTTTTATTTTCCATGGTGGTGTAAGGTGGTTCATCTTCCGTGCTCCCCACCCGCCGATATGGAGTGCCAACGAGGGCGATGCCTTAGTTCCGGGGATCTCCTCTCGGAACAGCACCAGGGGCTACAAGTAGACATACATCCCAATAAAATCGCAATGCCCTGATTGAGAACATCACAATAGAAAAGGATTTGACCCATAATCCATCGCCTTCTACAGACAAAAGAAACAAGACCAAGGTTAAGCAACCATATCTTGCCTGTAGGGCTTGACGTGACCAGCCGATTTGTTGGACACGGGCCGATGCAAACCGTCCTTCAAGGTGAAGTAAGGGTCAAAGTGATGTGTTGGTCCAAAGTAAGCCGCAACCCACATGGTCCTCAATTACCAGAATTCCGTCCTCCACCATTAAGGATCGCATTCCACGGCAAACGGAATGCCTCATTTTAGTCGCCTTTTACGACAAGCACGAGGTACTGGGGACCTATTCTAACCCGGGTTCCACACGGGGACTACCGAAGTGGTACCATGTATAAGAATTTATATAAAAAAGTGTCCGGAAAGTGAATAAAGTTTTTGTTTTTTCATGCCCAACTTGCTCAAAGTTACGTTGGTTCAACAAGTCAATAATTTTGTAATCAACGTTAAATCATTAATTATTATTGAAATTAAATAATTTAAGTCCTTTGTACATGATAAATATATTTAATTCAAATCATTTTGAATTTCACAAATATTTGATTAAACTAAGAAAGCTTCCGAACAACCGATCGGTAATATTGTATTTAACTTGCATCAAAAACATACAATTTGATAGATCGCTAAACTAACAGTGCTTTAAAATTGTTCCCCAAAGCTCCGCTAGCTAGCACAAATTTAATCTAAAAAAACGATAATATTATAACAACAAATCAATTAAAAATATGAAATAAACTGTCTACAATTGCTCAATATAACTCACTCCCTTGATGGTAATTCACGTGTGCAACGAAAAGGTTTCAAAGTTGTTTACTTTGTTTTTGTATTGATTCGCTCATGGACTGCTATGTTTGTGTTTAGTTGATAAATTTGCACTATTTTTATTACATTGCTACTATTATACACAAAAGGTTACAGTGTTGGGTGGAAATTTTTGATAAGATAACCGAGGTCCATGTTGGCTTTAACAGGGGTACCCAACAATTGATAATGTTTTTATACTACAGGCTATGATACAAAAATACATTTGTAAGGCAAGGGGTAAACTTTTTGCAGTGTTTGTAGGTTTTAAACGGGCTTTTGACACCGTACATAGGTTTAATATGTTCAATGTTTTTTAAAAAAACTAGGAGTTACTGATATCCTGTTTAAGTTTATATTAAGCATGTACAGTCAGTAAAATGTTGTATTAGAAATGGTTAAAACAAGGCTGTGTTTTATGCCCGCTGTTCTTTTTGATATATATTAAAGAGCTGTATACTTTAATATGCCAAGGCAGTGATAGAGGTGTTCAGCTATTCCCTGATATAACTGAAATTTCTATGTTATTATTTGCTGATTACATTGTAATGGTCTCAGATACTATATAAGGCTTACAAAAGCAATTGCGTGTATTAGAAAATTATTGCAAAGAATATTTCTTACAAGTAAACCTTGAGAAATCTGTCGGTAGTCACAGTAGTTGTTTTACAGTAGACACATGTTGTTTGTCGGTAGTCACGGTAGTTGTATAACAGTAGATGCATTTTGTTTGTCGGTAGTCACGGTAGTTGTATTACAGTAGATGCATTTTGTTTGTCAGTAGTCACTGCAGTTGTATAACAGAAGATGCATTTTGTTTGTCGGTAGTCCCAGTAGTTGTATTACAGTAGATGCATTTTGTTTGTCGGAAGTCACGGTAATTGTTTTACAGTAGATGCATTTTGTTTGTCGGTAGTCACGGTAGTTGTATTACAGTAGACACATTTTGTTTGTCGGAAGTCACAGTAGTTGTATTAAAGTAGACACATTTTGTTTGTCAGAAGTCACGGTAGTTGTATTACAGTAGACGCTTTTTGTTTTTCGGAAGTCACGGTAATTGTTTTACAGTTGACACATTTTGTTTGTCGGAAGTCACGGTAGTTGTATAACAGTAGATGCATTTTGTTTTGTCAGTAGTCACGGTAGTTGTATAACAGTAGATGCATTTTGTTTGCAGTAGTCACGGTAGTTGTATAACAGTAGATGCATTTTGTTTGTCAGTAGTCACTGTAGTTGTAAAACAGTAGATGCATTTTGTTTGTCGATAGTGACGGTAGTTGTATTACAGTAGATGCATTTTGTTTGTCGGGAGTCACGGTAGTTGTATAACAGTAGATGCATTTGTTTGTCGGAAGTCACGGTAGTTGTATTACAGTAGACGTATTTTGTTTGTCGGTAGTCACGGTCGTTGTTTTACAGTAGACACATTTTGTTTGTCAGGAGTCACGGTAGTTGTATAACAGTAGATGCATTTTGTTTGTCGGTAGTCACGGTAGTTGTATAACAGTAGATGCATTTTGTTTGTCGGTAGTCACGGTAGTTGTATTACAGTAGACACATTTTGTTTGTCGGTAGTCACGGTAGTTGTTTTACAGTAGACACATTTTGTTTGTCGGAAGTCACGGTAGTTGTTTTACAGTAGACACATTTTGTTAGTCGGTAGTCACAGTAGTTGTTTTACAGTAGACACATTTGTTTGTCGGGAGTCACGGTATTTGTATAACAGTAGATGCATTTTGTTTGTCGGTAGTCACTGTAGTTGTATAACAGTAGATGCATTTTGTTTGTCAGTAGTCACGGTAGTTGTATAACAGTAGATGCATTTTGTTTGTCGGTAGTCACGGTAGTTGTATTAAAGTAGATGCATTTTGTTTGTCAGTAGTCACTGCAGTTGTATAACAGAAGATGCATTTTGTTTGTCGGTAGTCCAAGTAGTTGTATTACAGTAGATGCATTTTGTTTGTCGGAAGTCACGGTAATTGTTTTACAGTAGATGCATTTTGTTTGTCGGTAGTCACGGTAGTTGTATTACAGTAGACACATTTTGTTTGTCGGAAGTCACAGTAGTTGTATTAAAGTAGACACATTTTGTTTGTCAGAAGTCACGGTAGTTGTATTACAGTAGACGCTTTTTGTTTGTCGGAAGCCACGGTAATTGTTTTACAGTTGACACATTTTGTTTGTCGGAATTCACGGTAGTTGTATTACAGTAGATGCATTTTGTTTGTCGGAAGTCACGGTAGTTGTATTACAGTAGATGCATTTTGTTTGTCGGAAGTCACGGTAGTTGTATTACAGTAGACGAATTTTGTTTGTCGGAAGTCACGGTAGCACCATGACAGTATTCACGTTTTGTTTGTCGGAAGTAACGGTAATTTATTTCAGTAGACGTATTTTGTTTGTCTAGTCACGGTAGTTGTATAACAGAAGATGCATTTTGTTTGTCGGTAGTCACGGTAGTTGTTTTACAGTAGACGGTAGACACATTTTGTTTGTCGGTAGTCACGGTAGTTGTATAACAGAAGATGCATTTTGTTTGTCGGAAGTCACGGTAGTTGTGATACAGTAAATACATTTCGTTTGTCGGAAGTCACGGTAGTTGAATTACAGTACACGCATTTTGTTTGTCGGAAGTCACGGTAATTGTATTACAGTAGACGCATTTTGTTTGTCGGTAGTCACGGTAGTTGTATTACAGTAGATGCATTTTGTTTGTCGGAAGTCACGGTAGTTGTATTACAGTAGATGCATTTTGTTTGTCAGTAGTCACGGTAGTTGTATAACAGTAGATGCATTTTGTTTGCAGTAGTCACGGTAGTTGTATAACAGTAGATGCATTTTGTTTGTCGGAAGTCACGGTAGTTGTGATACAGTAAATACATTTCGTTGTCGGAAGTCACGGTAGTTGAATTACAGTAGACGCATTTGTTTGTCGGAAGTCACGGTAATTGTTTAACAGAAGTAGTAACGGTAATTTATTTCAGTAGACGTATTTTGTTTGTCTAGTCACGGTAGTTGTATAACAGAAGATGCATTTTGTTTGTCGGTAGTCACGGTAGTTGTTTTACAGTAGACGGTAGACACATTTTTTTTTGTCGGTAGTCACGGTAGTTGTATAACAGAAGATGCATTTTGTTTGTCGGAAGTCACGGTAGTTGTGATACAGTAAATACATTTCGTTTGTCGGAAGTCACGGTAGTTGAATTACAGTAGACGCATTTTGTTTGTCGGAAGTCACGGTAATTGTTTTACAGTAGACACATTTTGTTTGTCGGAAGTCACGGTAGTTGTGATACAGTAAATACATTTCGTTTGTCGGAAGTCACGGTAGTTGAATTACAGTACACGCATTTTGTTTGTCGGAAGTCACGGTAATTGTATTACAGTAGACACATTTTGTTTGTCGGTAGTCACGGTAGCTGTTTTACAGTAGACACATTTTGTTTGTCAGGAGTCACGGTAGTTGTATAACAGTAGATGCATTTTGTTTGTCGGTAGTCACGGTAGTTGCATAACAGTAGATGCATTTGTTTGTCGGTAGTCACGGTAGTTGTATTACAGTAGACACATTTTGTTTGTCGGTAGTCACGGTAGTTGTTTTACAGTAGACACATTTTGTTTGTCGGTAGTCACGGTAGTTGTTTTACAGTAGACACATTTTGTTAGTCGGTAGTCACAGTAGTTGTTTTACAGTAGACACATTTTGTTTGTCGGGAGTCACGGTATTTGTATAACAGTAGATGCATTTTGTTTGTCGGTAGTCACGGTAGTTGTATAACAGTAGATGCATTTTGTTTGTCAGTAGTCACGGTAGTTGTATAACAGTAGATGCATTTTGTTTGTCGGTAGTCACGGTAGTTGTATTAAAGTAGATGCATTTTGTTTGTCAGTAGTCACTGCAGTTGTATAACAGAAGATGCATTTTGTTTGTCGGTAGTCCAAGTAGTTGTATTACAGTAGATGCATTTTGTTTGTCGGAAGTCACGGTAATTGTTTTACAGTAGATGCATTTTGTTTGTCGGTAGTCACGGTAGTTGTATTACAGTAGACACATTTTGTTTGTCGGAAGTCACAGTAGTTGTATTAAAGTAGACACATTTTGTTTGTCAGAAGTCACGGTAGTTGTATTACAGTAGACGCTTTTTGTTTGTCGGAAGTCACGGTAATTGTTTTACAGTTGACACATTTTGTTTGTCGGAATTCACGGTAGTAGTATTACAGTAGATGCATTTTGTTTGTCGGAAGTCACGGTAGTTGTATTACAGTAGATGCATTTTGTTTGTCGGAAGTCACGGTAGTTGTATTACAGTAGACGAATTTTGTTTGTCGGAAGTCACGGTAGCACCATGACAGTATTCACGTTTTGTTTGTCGGAAGTAACGGTAATTTATTTCAGTAGACGTATTTTGTTTGTCTAGTCACGGTAGTTGTATAACAGAAGATGCATTTTGTTTGTCGGTAGTCACGGTAGTTGTTTTACAGTAGACGGTAGACACATTTTGTTTGTCGGTAGTCACGGTAGTTGTATAACAGAAGATGCATTTTGTTTGTCGGAAGTCACGGTAGTTGTGATACAGTAAATACATTTCGTTTGTCGGAAGTCACGGTAGTTGAATAACAGTAGACGCATTTTGTTTGTCGGAAGTCACGGTAATTGTTTTACAGTAGACACATTTTGTTTGTCGGAAGTCACGGTAGTTGTGATACAGTAAATACATTTCGTTTGTCGGAAGTCACAGTAGTTGTTTTACAGTATACACATTTTGTTTGTCGGGAGTCACGGTAGTTGTATAACAGTAGATACATTTTGTTTGTCAGTAGTCACGGTAGTTGTATAACAGTAGATGCATTTTGTTTGTCGGTAGTCACGGTAGTTGTATTACAGTAGATGCA
Organism: Tegillarca granosa; assembly: GCA_029721355.1. Classification (NCBI taxonomy): domain Eukaryota; kingdom Metazoa; phylum Mollusca; class Bivalvia; order Arcoida; family Arcidae; genus Tegillarca; species Tegillarca granosa. Next base: position 23,985,936 of record CM056597.1, read on the forward strand.
TTTTGTTTGTCAGTAGTCACTGCAGTTGTATAACAGAAGATGCATTTTGTTTGTCGGTAGTCCAAGTAGTTGTATTACAGTAGATGCATTTTGTTTGTCGGAAGTCACGGTAATTGTTTTACAGTAGATGCATTTTGTTTGTCGGTAGTGACAGTAGTTGTATTACAGTAGACACATTTTGTTTGTCGGAAGTCACAGTAGTTGTATTAAAGTAGACACATTTTGTTTGTCAGAAGTCACGGTAGTTGTATTACAGTAGACGCTTTTTGTTTGTCGGAAGTCACGGTAATTGTTTTACAGTTGACACATTTTGTTTGTCGGAAGTCACGGTAGTTGTATTACAGTAGATGCATTTTGTTTGTCGGAAGTCACGGTAGTTGTTTTACAGTAGACACATTTTGTTTGTCGGTAGTCACGGTAGTTGTATTACAGTAGACACATTTTGTTTGTCGGTAGTCACGGTAGTTGTATTACAGTAGATGCATTTTGTTTGTCGGAAGTCACGGTAGTTGTATTACAGTAGACGAATTTTGTTTTTCGGAAGTCACGGTAGCACCATGACAGTATTCACGTTTTGTTTGTCGGAAGTAACGGTAATTTATTTCAGTAGACGTATTTTGTTTGTCTAGTCACGGTAGTTGTATAACAGAAGATGCATTTTGTTTGTCGGTAGTCACGGTAGTTGTTTTACAGTAGACGGTAGACACATTTTTTTTTGTCGGTAGTCACGGTAGTTGTATAACAGAAGATGCATTTTGTTTGTCGGAAGTCACGGTAGTTGTGATACAGTAAATACATTTCGTTTGTCGGAAGTCACGGTAGTTGAATTACAGTAGACGCATTTTGTTTGTCGGAAGTCACGGTAATTGTTTTACAGTAGACACATTTTGTTTGTCGGAAGTCACGGTAGTTGTGATACAGTAAATACATTTCGTTTGTCGGAAGTCACGGTAGTTGAATTACAGTACACGCATTTTGTTTGTCGGAAGTCACGGTAATTGTATTACAGTAGACACATTTTGTTTGTCGGTAGTCACGGTAGCTGTTTTACAGTAGACGCATTTCGTTTGTCGGAAGTCACGGTAGTTGTATAACAGTAGATGCATTTTGTTTGTCGGTAGTCACGGTAGTTGTATAACAGTAGATGCATTTTGTTTGTCGGTAGTCACGGTAGTTGTATTACAGTAGACACATTTTGTTTGTCGGTAGTCACAGTAGTTGTTTTACAGTAGACACATTTTGTTTGTCGGTAGTCACGGTAGTTGTATAACAGTAGATGCATTTTGTTTGTCGGTAGTCACGGTAGTTGTATAACAGTAGATGCATTTTGTTTGTCAGTAGTCACGGTAGTTGTATAACAGTAGATGCATTTTGTTTGTCGGTAGTCACGGTAGTTGTATTACAGTAGATGCATTTTGTTTGTCAGTAGTCACTGCAGTTGTATAACAGAAGATGCATTTTGTTTGTCGGTAGTCCCAGTAGTTGTATTACAGTAGATGCATTTTGTTTGTCCGAAGTCACGGTAATTGTTTTACAGTAGATGCATTTTGTTTGTCGGTAGTCACGGTAGTTGTATTACAGTAGACACATTTTGTTTGTCGGAAGTCACAGTAGTTGTATTAAAGTAGACACATTTTGTTTGTCAGAAGTCACGGTAGTTGTATTACAGTAGACGCTTTTTGTTTGTCGGAAGTCACGGTAATTGTTTTACAGTTGACACATTTTGTTTGTCGGAAGTCACGGTAGTTGTATAACAGTAGATGCATTTTGTTTGTCAGTAGTCACGGTAGTTGTATAACAGTAGATGCATTTTGTTTGTCAGTAGTCACGGTAGTTGTATAACAGTAGATGCATTTTGTTTGTCAGTAGTCACTGTAGTTGTAAAACAGTAGATGCATTTTGTTTGTCGATAGTGACGGTAGTTGTATTACAGTAGATGCATTTTGTTTGTCGGGAGTCACGGTAGTTGTATAACAGTAGATGCATTTTGTTTGTCGGAAGTCACGGTAGTTGTATTACAGTAGACGTATTTTGTTTGTCGGTAGTCACGGTCGTTGTTTTACAGTAGACACATTTTGTTTGTCAGGAGTCACGGTAGTTGTATAACAGTAGATGCATTTTGTTTGTCGGTAGTCACGGTAGTTGTATAACAGTAGATGCATTTTGTTTGTCGGTAGTCACGGTAGTTGTATTACAGTAGACACATTTTGTTTGTCGGTAGTCACGGTAGTTGTTTTACAGTAGACACATTTTGTTTGTCGGAAGTCACGGTAGTTGTTTTACAGTAGACACATTTTGTTAGTCGGTAGTCACAGTAGTTGTTTTACAGTAGACACATTTTGTTTGTCGGGAGTCACGGTATTTGTATAACAGTAGATGCATTTTGTTTGTCGGTAGTCACGGTAGTTGTATAACAGTAGATGCATTTTGTTTGTCAGTAGTCACGGTAGTTGTATAACAGTAGATGCATTTTGTTTGTCGGTAGTCACGGTAGTTGTATTACAGTAGATGCATTTTGTTTGTCAGTAGTCACTGCAGTTGTATAACAGAAGATGCATTTTGTTTGTCGGTAGTCCAAGTAGTTGTATTACAGTAGATGCATTTTGTTTGTCGGAAGTCACGGTAATTGTTTTACAGTAGATGCATTTTGTTTGTCGGTAGTCACGGTAGTTGTATTACAGTAGACACATTTTGTTTGTCGGAAGTCACAGTAGTTGTATTAAAGTAGACACATTTTGTTTGTCAGAAGTCACGGTAGTTGTATTACAGTAGACGCTTTTTGTTTGTCGGAAGCCACGGTAATTGTTTTACAGTTGACACATTTTGTTTGTCGGAAGTCACGGTAGTTGTATTACAGTAGATGCATTTTGTTTGTCGGAAGTCACGGTAGTTGTTTTACAGTAGACACATTTTGTTTGTCGGTAGTCACGGTAGTTGTATTACAGTAGATGCATTTTGTTTGTCGGAAGTCACGGTAGTTGTATTACAGTAGACGAATTTTGTTTGTCGGAAGTCACGGTAGCACCATGACAGTATTCACGTTTTGTTTGTCGGAAGTAACGGTAATTTATTTCAGTAGACGTATTTTGTTTGTCTAGTCACGGTAGTTGTATAACAGAAGATGCATTTTGTTTGTCGGTAGTCACGGTAGTTGTTTTACAGTAGACGGTAGACACATTTTGTTTGTCGGTAGTCACGGTAGTTGTATAACAGAAGATGCATTTTGTTTGTCGGAAGTCACGGTAGTTGTGATACAGTAAATACATTTCGTTTGTCGGAAGTCACGGTAGTTGAATTACAGTAGACGCATTTTGTTTGTCGAAAGTCACGGTAATTGTTTTACAGTAGACACATTTTGTTTGTCGGAAGTCACGGTAGTTGTGATACAGTAAATACATTTCGTTTGTCGGAAGTCACGGTAGTTGAATTACAGTACACGCATTTTGTTTGTCGGAAGTCACGGTAATTGTATTACAGTAGACACATTTTGTTTGTCGGTAGTCACGGTAGCTGTTTTACAGTAGACGCATTTTGTTTGTCGGAAGTCACGGTAGTTGTATAACAGTAGATGCATTTTGTTTGTCGGTAGTCACGGTAGTTGTATAACAGTAGATGCATTTTGTTTGTCGGTAGTCACGGTAGTTGTATTACAGTAGACACATTTTGTTTGTCGGTAGTCACAGTAGTTGTTTTAAAGTAGACACATTTTGTTTGTCGGTATTCACGGTAGTTGTATAACAGTAGATGCATTTTGTTTGTCGGTAGTCACGGTAGTTGTATAACAGTAGATGCATTTTGTTTGTCAGTAGTCACGGTAGTTGTATAACAGTAGATGCATTTTGTTTGTCGGTAGTCACGGTAGTTGTATTACAGTAGATGCATTTTGTTTGTCAGTAGTCACTGCAGTTGTATAACAGAAGATGCATTTTGTTTGTCGGTAGTCCCAGTAGTTGTATTACAGTAGATGCATTTTGTTTGTCGGAAGTCACGGTAATTGTTTTACAGTAGATGCATTTTGTTTGTCGGTAGTCACGGTAGTTGTATTACAGTAGACACATTTTGTTTGTCGGAAGTCACAGTAGTTGTATTAAAGTAGACACATTTTGTTTGTCAGAAGTCACGGTAGTTGTATTACAGTAGACGCTTTTTGTTTGTCGGAAGTCACGGTAATTGTTTTACAGTTGACACATTTTGTTTGTCGGAAGTCACGGTAGTTGTATAACAGTAGATGCATTTTGTTTGTCAGTAGTCACGGTAGTTGTATAACAGTAGATGCATTTTGTTTGTCAGTAGTCACGGTAGTTGTATAACAGTAGATGCATTTTGTTTGTCAGTAGTCACTGTAGTTGTAAAACAGTAGATGCATTTTGTTTGTCGATAGTGACGGTAGTTGTATTACAGTAGATGCATTTTGTTTGTCGGGAGTCACGGTAGTTGTATAACAGTAGATGCATTTTGTTTGTCGGAAGTCACGGTAGTTGTATTACAGTAGACGTATTTTGTTTGTCGGTAGTCACGGTCGTTGTTTTACAGTAGACACATTTTGTTTGTCAGGAGTCACGGTAGTTGTATAACAGTAGATGCATTTTGTTTGTCGGTAGTCACGGTAGTTGTATAACAGTAGATACATTTTGTTTGTCGGTAGTCACGGTAGTTGTATTACAGTAGACACATTTTGTTTGTCGGTAGTCACGGTAGTTGTTTTACAGTAGACACATTTTGTTTGTCGGAAGTCACGGTAGTTGTTTTACAGTAGACACATTTTGTTAGTCGGTAGTCACAGTAGTTGTTTTACAGTAGACACATTTTGTTTGTCGGGAGTCACGGTATTTGTATAACAGTAGATGCATTTTGTTTGTCGGTAGTCACGGTAGTTGTATAACAGTAGATGCATTTTGTTTGTCGGTAGTCACGGTAGTTGTATTACAGAAGATGCATTTTGTTTGTCAGTAGTCACTGCAGTTGTATAACAGAAGATGCATTTTGTTTGTCGGTAGTCCAAGTAGTTGTATTACAGTAGATGCATTTTGTTTGTCGGAAGTCACGGTAATTGTTTTACAGTAGATGCATTTTGTTTGTCGGAAGTCACAGTAGTTGTATTAAAGTAGACACATTTTGTTTGTCAGAAGTCACGGTAGTTGTATTACAGTAGACGCTTTTTGTTTGTCGGAAGTCACGGTAGTTGTTTTACAGTAGACACATATTGTTTGTCGGTAGTCACGGTAGTTGTATTACAGTAGATGCATTTTGTTTGTCGGAAGTCACGGTAGTTGTATTACAGTAGACGAATTTTGTTTGTCGGAAGTCACGGTAGCACCATGACAGTATTCACGTTTTGTTTGTCGGAAGTAACGGTAATTTATTTCAGTAGACGTATTTTGTTTGTCTAGTCACGGTAGTTGTATAACAGAAGATGCATTTTGTTTGTCGGTAGCCACGGTAGTTGTTTTACAGTAGACGGTAGACACATTTTGTTTGTCGGTAGTCACGGTAGTTGTATAACAGAAGATGCATTTTGTTTGTCGGAAGTCACGGTAGTTGTGATACAGTAAATACATTTCGTTTGTCGGAAGTCACGGTAGTTGAATTACAGTAGACGCATTTTGTTTGTCGGAAGTCACGGTAATTGTTTTACAGTAGACACATTTTGTTTGTCGGAAGTCACGGTAGTTGTGATACAGTAAATACATTTCGTTTGTCGGAAGTCAGGGTAGTTGAATTACAGTACACGCATTTTGTATGTCGGAAGTCACGGTAATTGTATTACAGTAGACACATTTTGTTTGTCGGTAGTCACGGTAGCTAATTTACAGTAGACGCATTTTGTTTGTCGGAAGTCACGGTAGTTGTATAACAATAGATGCATTTTGTTTGTCGGTAGTCACGGTAGTTGTATAACAGTAGATGCATTTTGTTTGTCGGTAGTCACGGTAGTTGTATTACAGTAGACACATTTTGTTTGTCGGTAGTCACAGTAGTTGTTTTACAGTAGACACATTTTGTTTGTCGGTAGTCACGGTAGTTGTATAACAGTAGATGCATTTTGTTTGTCAGTAGTCACGGTAGTTGTATAACAGTAGATGCATTTTGTTTGTCAGTGGTCACGGTAGTTGTATAACAGTAGATGCATTTTGTTTGTCAGTAGTCACTGTAGTTGTAAAACAGTAGATGCATTTTGTTTGTCGATAGTGACGGTAGTTGTATTACAGTAGATGCATTTTGTTTGTCGGGAGTCACGGTAGTTGTATAACAGTAGATGCATTTTGTTTGTCGGAAGTCACGGTAGTTGTATTACAGTAGACGTATTTTGTTTGTCGGTAGTCACGGTCGTTGTTTTACAGTAGACACATTTTGTTTGTCAGGAGTCACGGTAGTTGTATAACAGTAGATGCATTTTGTTTGTCGGTAGTCACGGTAGTTGTATAACAGTAGATGCATTTTGTTTGTCGGTAGTCACGGTAGTTGTATTACAGTAGACACATTTTGTTTGTCGGTAGTCACGGTAGTTGTTTTACAGTAGACACATTTTGTTTGTCGGAAGTCACGGTAGTTGTTTTACAGTAGACACATTTTGTTAGTCGGTAGTCACAGTAGTTGTTTTACAGTAGACACATTTTGTTTGTCGGGAGTCACGGTATTTGTATAACAGTAGATGCATTTTGTTTGTCGGTAGTCACGGTAGTTGTATAACATTAGATGCATTTTGTTTGTCGGTAGTCACGGTAGTTGTATAACATTAGATGCATTTTGTTTGTCAGTAGTCACGGTAGTTGTATAACAGTAGATGCATTTTGTTTGTCGGTAGTCACGGTAGTTGTATTACAGTAGATGCATTTTGTTTGTCAGTAGTCACTGCAGTTGTATAACAGAAGATGCATTTTGTTTGTCGGTAGTCCAAGTAGTTGTATTACAGTAGATGCATTTTGTTTGTCGGAAGTCACGGTAATTGTTTTATAGTAGATGCATTTTGTTTGTCGGAAGTCACGGTAATTG